>JAODJU010000045.1:7508773-7518984 GCA_026776725.1 Gnathonemus echidnorhynchus | reverse complement strand
GACCCCCCCCCCCCCCCCCCCCCCCCGCAGCTGAGGTCCATTTGTCCCTGCAACCACCAGCAAACCTTGTCAGCATGCATCTGCAAGGCCAAGGGCCACATCTGTACCCAACCACCAACCACCATGGACCACTACCACCGGATGACAGGACCTGATCTGCTGCTCAACAAATAAGGTGGCAGTCAGGCTAAAAGCCAGGGAAACAAACCAATCAGGGTTCTTCTGGAGGAGAAACTATGGTTACACTATGGACTGAAGTCTACATATCATCTTATACAGAAATGTAAATTTGTATTTTCTTTCACAGACAGCAGTGTAACATCAACAGCCTTCCGAAGACACTAATCTGTTTTGTGAAAGGGGAACAATGTTGACCCAAGCACTTAGGGAGGCATAGGAGAGCGATATTCCTCAGCCCCCCCTCCCCCCCCCACCACGCCTGTTTTCAAATTTTGGGATTCTCGCAAACATCTGCTTGAGTTTCATGGGTGGTTACCTTACCGAAACATGAGTACTGATCCTCTGATTCCTTCCAGCCAACCTGGGACAGGTGGATGCAGCAGGACTCCCCAGTGTCTTAACTAACTGAGAAGACACTTGCTCCCTTTCTAAACTCAAGTTAAACTGGGCTGGAGAGGAGCCCAGTATTTTGTGTGTATACATACATATGTATTATATATTTACGTACAGATTCTTTTTTCAAAGAAAAGCTTTATAAAACTGTGAATATAATTTTAAAGGTATGGAAGCCTAAGGTAGAGGGTATTGTTTAATCTAGTTGCTGGATCCAGATTTGGCTGCACATTGCGGTAAAAAACTTGTGTTACAGAACACAGTACAGGGTTCTGCTTCAGGAGTCCTTAACAGTATTTACTAGCTACTGTGGGTAATGAGTACCATTGTACCATAGTGAGCACTTAGTTGTAGATCTTGGCCTTCTGTAGATTTTTTTTCTTCTTCTTAATGGACAATTCCGAGTGTAGGTGGCTTTGTGTCAATGACCAGTCTGTCACTCTTCCCATTGGATCCAGATCCGCTGAGGGATTTGCACAATGCTGTTCTCCCATATTATGTTTTTTTTTTTTTTTTTTAAACTATTGTGTGTAGCGTCAACCACAGTAGTACACCAGTGACAAAACTATTCTTGTAAATTGTTATTCTCTGGAACACTTAATTTTGCTTTTTAATTAGATCTTTCCCTTTTGACCTGCCTTTGGCCTCCCTGTTTTGGATAAAAGCACTTTGAATACAGTTGGATATCTGAATGTTGCTAACCCATGCAAGGTTTTGGTATGCTTTAAACTTTTTGAGGAATGTAGAAAGTGGTCTTTAATTTTGTTTTTTCCCCCGGCTTAATATTGAGGTGCACCTGCCTGATCAGTCTGTCTTTTACGCAGTTCCTCTTTGCGGAGAATCGGCCAGGTTGCAATGAGAGTCTCTGCTTGCCTTAAACATGGTGTCCAAACGCCCTCTCTGGCGGGAGACACAGGTCTTTCTCATCACAATCATACCCCTCCTTTGATGTCGCTCGTCACCCAAATCTGTGGTTCCGGTGGCTTTTTGTTTCACTCCTTAGGTGACATCGGCAGATGGCTGCGGCGCCATCTTCTGAGGAGCCATCAACTTAGCATGCCGATTTTACGTTTATCTTGGATGGGATGTGCTGGCAGTCTTGCCTTGGGTGCCACATGGGCCTCAACTTGCACTCATGAGATTTACTTACCCAAAAATGTTCTGAGGGCAGGATGAATAATGATTGGTTCAGAGTGAACCAATCAGAATGTAGAGGAAGTGGGTCCAAGCAACTAGAGAAGGCAGGACCAACCAATCAAATGTCTTGTTCCTGCCTCCTCTAGTTGCTTGGACCCACTTCTACAATCTGATTGGTTCTCTCTCTGAACCAATAATTTTTTCCCTCTGCCCTCCTACCCCTTTTGTGTAAGTGAAACTCCCATGAGCTCAATGTGCACTGCTTTCATGCTGTACGTGATTGCTGCATTTCCAGTCAATCATCTTTTTTTGCCCTTGAATCGATTTTTATAAAGTTGAGTGCATGTCCTAAATAATTTCGCTGCCGACATGCCTGATTTTGTCCCGATTGCTGATTAGCCCGTGGGATCTTGACGTGCAGTAAATGTGTATTTGCAGCTCAAAAAAGTGTCAGACTCGTGATCAAACAAACCCCAGTGGGGTGTTTGAGGTGGGGCGATGAATAAAGCCCAAGATGTAATCTGAGTTTTAAACCTAATTGCCATTGAGTTCCAAACTGGTACTGGCAGGTAGATTTGGCAAGCTAGACACGTGCAATTACTTCAATATAAAAGTACATATAACTTTTTTTGTCATGCCAGAATAAATGAATGTCTTGACTCGTATCCCAAAGGCGTTTACGCAAATGTTTACTTGCAGAAATACTTTAACCTGCGTCACAAATCATCAGTGTCCTTGATTTTTAACACTATGCATATCCCATAAAGGCATTTGTGATGAGTATTTTGTTTTTATTGCTCCGTGTTAGTGGTAATCTATTAAAGCCACTCATTTTGTTAGTAGCCTTGTTGGTATTTGGTAGAAAGGCAGGTTAAGTCCTGTTGAGTATTTACAGGACTGTCAGTCAAGAAAAGAAGTATTTTTTAGAAACCCGATGCTTTAAATACGTTAAGCTATTTTGTGATAAATTCAGTTGTAAAAGGAATCCGAAACCAGTTTTCATCAGTGCCAAATGATTGTGTCAGATTTTTTTTCTTAGTGACTCCAGAGTACTTGGCAGTTGTTTACGTAAATCTGCTCCTAAAAGTATTTGGGTCTCTTCTTTCTTAATCTATATGATTTATGCCCCTAAAGAATGTTTCCCAAAGCTCAATGCACTTTTACAATCTATTTGGATGATGAATGCTGCAGAAACGAATGATATGGAAGCAGAGAGACCATGCGTGAGAAGTACCTTTAAATATTCTCGGCACTGTCCTTTCACCTGGACTTTTAATCCCTGGTGCGCCCTTCCACCTGTGAGTGAGGCGGCCTGTCCTGGTCTGCTGGAGGCTTTGTCCAACCAGGAAGTGCTGCTCCTGCCACTGTCAATCTGTGATTGGCTGCTTGCAGATCAGGTGGCAGCAGGCCTCTGCTTCATGTTAACCCTCTTGCTTCCTGTGGACTTTCCCAGGGTGCCCTGGTGCACAGTCATCTCAGATGTGTCAGCAGCCCCCTCCCCCACCACCTGACATCAGAGGCCAGGAGAGCATCCTGCAGTTTGCCTGTGTGCATATGTGTGTGTGTGTGTGTGTGTAAGCTCCACACATACATGTACGCGTGTCTATAAAAAGCTGTTTTCTGTCACATCAATGATGTTGGAAGGCTGCAAATGTTTTTTTGTTTTTTTTTGGACATTTCCCTCTCGTACTCTGTCCTAAACACTAAACGTGCAATACTGCTGATTTGGGTTTCGTGTGGCTGCTAGTGAAGAATGGCGCCTTCAGTGAGGGATGAGTAAGCGAGAGAGAGAGAGAGCGCGATGGAGATACCTGAGGAGAAACCGTGAGGAGAGTAGGCTGGAGGCTGGACCTTGACCCCCTTTCATTTGCCGTTTCTTCACTGTTGATAAGGTCCTGTTACAAAAATAATAATGAACCATTGTTTAAAGAATAAAAAAAAAAGATTATTTTGGAAATTTAAAGCATCCACATTTTATAAATTATCCTTTTTTGAGAGGGGTGATAAATATGAATATGCTACTTTGTATAAACATTTAATCCTGTAAAAATGAATAAATAAAAAACACATTAGAAAATATGAGAAGAAATGTGGCTTGTGGTGTTTGTGTACATAAAATTTACCTACTTTTTTTATTACAAATACTTCGAATGTGCGTTTCCATTTTAATTTGAAACCTTTCTAGTAACGAGATTTTATAGTTTGTTCATCAATAAAGAAATGTAACGAAAAGTTTTGTGTAATCTGTCTTTATTTTCCCCAAACTCAAAGATGAACCCCTGCATAGTGCTTCAGCTGAAAGCAGGCTGCACTGTTGGTGGCCTGTAGGGGGCAGTACTGAGTCCTATTTAGAAAGTGACTCCATCCATCCATCTCCTCGCTCGCCACATTTAGCAGACAAGACAGAATCCTTAGCTATTGAGAATTTTTGGATCTGGTTTTGCTGCAGCTCTTGGATTTGTCCTGTGGCAATTGGAAGAACCTGAACTTATGTTTGGTGCGTGTGGGATCTGACTGTAGCTGGTCATCATGGGTAGTAAATTACCATCAGCAGTTGAACATTCCTTCTGAGTGGCCCAGACCTCTGATAGCGACTATGTTCACTACAGTTGATTTCAAGAGATGGGACTGCCATCAGACCGTCTTTGGGGGCACAGTGAGGAAGCATTGCTTTCATCCACCCATCCATTCATCATCCATACCTGTGTGTCCTATGCATGGTTGCTGGGGTCCACAGTCTATTATTTATAAAACCTCTTAAACCTTGTGTAAATTTCTGTTAAGCCTGTTTTACTCTGAATTAAACTTCTTTAGGTTGTGCTTTATGTGGTGCTTAGTACAAAAGTTGCCGTAAGTAGGAGGATGTTTCTTTAGCATAAGTGGACCTTTATGTCCAACGTGGGAAGGACTGTGCCCTTGAAATCCCTCTGACCCTGTCCCGGTGCCTCTCGGCCGTCCCAAGCGGGGTGTGACCTGCTGAGCGGCAGCCAGATGCCCCTCAGCTGCCCCCCCCCCCCCGCAGAGCCACTAGCCTGCAGTCCCCGGGACGGTGGAGCCACATCTGCCCTGCAGCGATGATCACAACCTCAAGCTAAGTCTTACCCTCACACCATCCATAAAATGGCTTGATTTGGAAGTATTCTGGGAGGGGGGGACACGTCAAAGACATTTTTATAGAATAATTAGAGTGTATCCTCCATCCAACTTGTTTTACCTATGGACTCCATTTCTCTGTTAATATGCTGCTCTTATATGAAATGCTTTTATTTGATATTCAGTGTAGTACAGGACAGTGTTTCCTATGATGCTGCATATTCTCAGCAGTCAGTCTCTGTAGGTGTTGCTATCCATCCAACCATCCATATGGATTGCAATTAGAGCTGAGGACTAAACTAAAAAGATTTAAAATGGCTTTAGTCAGTCTCACATTAACTAGTGTTAAATGTCACTGTTGAAATAATGTCTGCAGTTGTGTGTTTGTCTGGGTTAAGAAAAACAGGGTGTTGTTATCCTGGGTAATGCTGATTCATTGTAGTCTTTTAAAATTACCACTATGTTTTCAGTACTTCACGGTGAACATCCAGGTAGCTGAGTGCAGACGAGCATCTCTAAATAAATACCTCTTGGAATGCTTGTAATAATGCCAATTTCACGTAAAATAAATATTTTATTACCAAAGTCATTATGAATTATGTTGGGGATCGTGAATTCCCCCCTAAAATGAAGTTAACTGCGCGGATCGTGGACTAAGCATAAATTATATTTGAAGGAATAATCTATAGCGGTTTTGGCAAAACAGACCTACTGGTTCATGTTTTCTTGGCCTCGTGGGTATGTACATAATATTACCGTCACCAGAACTGCTTTGCTGAGCAAGAAGACTGAAGTTCTTTTCAAGGAGATTTAATTCCTTATTTGCCCTCCAACACTGACCATGTTCCACATAGCATAGCAGACTGTGGAAATGCCAGAAATGTATATCTGTGTATACATGCAAGAAAGTAGGCACTTGGAAAACACGCTAGCATTGATTTTAATCTGACAAGGTCAATTTATTTCAAGACAAACAAAATGGGTTTCCAGGGCAGGTATCTTGTGCTTTTCAAATAAGTTTTTGGTTCAATTTTAAGCAAACCACACCTATTAGTTGAGTATCAGTTATGTACTGTCCCGATTCACGACTGCAAACTGCTGTCATGAATTTTATCAATATACATTTCATAGTGGAATGTAGGGCAGGAGAGCGACACAAGCGACAGATTGGTGGATAATTGTAGGGGATTCTGGAATGATGTAACTGCTGATTGGAAAATATGAGTACTTGAAAGGGAGTAGATTAAACACCTTGTTCATGTACATGCTTGGTATCAACTGTGAAGTCTTTTAGTTTTTAGTACCTTTTAAGAAATGTACTTCCTAACAAGCATTTAATGAAACTGTCATTTCAAAAGTAGGATGGCATGGAGACGGATGCCCATCGTTCAAGTACTTGGCAGTGTGGGTCTGCCAGCAGCGATCCAGGTGGGAGACGCACTCTGGCCACACCTGGCTGTAATTCTAAGTACAGCGGAGCTGTTGTTCATTACCACTCTGGTCTGCCATTCATCACCACTGGCAAAAGAAGTACTCAAAGTGCTTTTATGGATATTTACATATGGGATCTTCAATGTCTGCTCAATCATATAGCAATGTTTGGAATATTTATATTCATTTTTATATTCATTCATTCCACCCACCCCTTTATTCCATCCTATGCTGCTTCTAACTGGAGGTACAGCCTTGTCATGACACGGCATAGTGAAGGTGGGGAAATCAGGGAGAAGATCCACTGAGCAGCTTCCGAGACAGAAAGAAGTTTACTGGATAAACAGAAACACCAGTGGAAAAACACCAAAAACCAAAAGTACCATGAGGGATCACACAGACAGGACAAAGTAAAAAATAAAGTGAAACAGAGCCACCAAGGAGCAGGACTAGAACAAGCACAGCACAAGACAAGAACAGGACAGGACAGGACAGGACAAGACAAGACAAGACAAGACAAGAACAAACACAATAAATAGCACCACAAGTACCATGAACAATAACAGACTTGAGAACAAAGCAGAAACAGGCACTTAAATACACACAAACAACCAGGCTAATGAGAGGGCAGGTGTGGAACATATGACAACCAATCACTGAGGGTGCAGGACAATGAGCAACAGATGGAACAATAAACAAGCACTGGCTCTAGGAAACAGGCAACAGGTGAAGTAACTGATAACAAGCACAGAACTAGGGAACTCTAACAACATACAAACGAGGAATACTAAACTAGGATAACAAGGAACAAAATACAAACAGGAACAAAATTGAACAGGACACAATCAGAGCAAACCTATGACAGAGAAACAAATACAAAATAATAAATACTGGGGAAACCAAAATAAATATGGAAGAGAGTGGTTTCAAACCCATGACCAGAAAGTTACTAATATCTGAGCCACACACTTAACCCACTGAGCTATGCAGCATTCTTGGATATAGGGCAAACGCACTTAGGATAAAGACAGAGGGAACAGGATGGCCAGTGACACTTGCTGGCCAAACGAGGACAAGGCACTTGGGTAAGCACCGAGCCTGACACAGCGTGTCAGCGAGAAATTTTACACAAACTTTTCGTGTGGACATAAGTGTACATCGGAAACTGTTTTGCGTGTTAAAAATTATCCCTTGGGAACAATTTGCATCAAGACAAATTCCTTGTATGTTTAATATACTTACCCAGTAAAGATCTTTCTGATTCTGTTTTTTATTTGTGGAGGTCAACAGTTTATAGATGGTGAATCTAGGCCATTGCACAGGTATAATTGTAAGGGAATTTGACTTATAAACTTTTATTTAGCCTGATGGTACCAGTAGATCTGGACTGGAGTAATCACATTAAAGAGTTCATTCATCTGCATTATTTGCATGGTGCAGCCAAAATATTAATTTTAGGCCAGGATGATGCCCCCCTACGGGGTGACGGTGACATTTGTCTAAACAAAAATGAGGGTATTATAAAGAATACTGCGTTCAGGTTAAACACGATCCTGTACCACATACGTGTTCAGATTGATGGTATTTTCTTACATCCCTACATTTCGTCAGGTGCTTTGAGAATTTAAGCGTGGTGTTTCCGCGCTCATATTTCCTTTATGTAATATCGTTTCTGCGTGAAAAAATAGGGCGTGCGGGAAGACATGGTGTTTTGCCATATCGCATGTCCTTTTATCACCGACCAAATCTTTGCTGGAGAAAAACGGGAGGACAAGCACTATGGTATTTGCAGCCTGGGGGAAGTGCCATGACGGGTCACACATTAAAGCTAGGGGAGGGGGGGGCGTTAGCTGCACGCCCCGAGAGCGAGTCTGAGAGACCCATTTGCTGCGGAGACACGGCGCCCCGCCGCTGGGATGCGTTACAATAAGCGGCTACGTTTCCAGCTGTCACCGCCTCCCTGAGTTGTCACCTGGGATGGAAAAAACATTCGCGGTTGAATTATACAAATGCATTGTCACGTCTTGTCTGATGCTTTTATGTGGTTATTTCAACCTAAAAGGAGATGTATGATTTAGAAAGTGCGCTGAAAACAAGCAACGTAGACGCCTAACCAGCGCATCATGTCAAAGAAGATGAAATAATAGGGTTGTGAACATGAAGAATAGTACATTTGCAGTGTTGCCTGGGAAATAGAGGTCAACCCAGTATTGTGTGCGGTAATATGATCCTTTTAAAAACAAAAAAACAAACAAAAAAAACACTAGATAAATCGCAGTTTAGACACATTAAGTGCTTTTTAGATTTATCAGTCCTTATCTGACTGACAATTTCGTTTACTAACGCTGTAGTTTTTTTTTGTACTTTGCTGTACAATAATGCCAATCATCATTTTATTGTTGTGTCACTTTAATTGGTATTGCCTACTATATAATTATTGCGTTTCTTAGCATAGATGTTATGGCAGATAGTAACTACACCACGTGGGGAAGCCAAATTAGGTTCATGTTGGTTACTTAGGTTTACTTATGTGAGCCAGGTACAAGTGAACCCTTTTCCATGCAAACTGACAGATGAATGGATTAACTGACATTTCTGGATCACAATTAGCTGTCCGGATATTTCTTCACTTTGTGTTGACTGCGAGTTAAAAGCGTACCCCCTGGCTAATCTTTCATTATACATGCAATGCCCACCACAAGGCTGACCACAGACGCTCACATTTCGCGAAGATCAAGGCGCATTGGATTTGCTCAAGTCACTATTTAAGAAATAGGATTACACACGTCAGGCAGCTGCCATTCGCATTGAGTGTATACATGAAAGTTCACCCTGGCTGCCCTCAGGACCTCAACAAGCCAGCAGTGTCCTTAGAAATCTTATCCGAATAATACTTATCGACATGCGCCAACTTCGAATGTGCAGATGTGGCTCCAGCTTGGGTCGATCTCTTTTTCTCACACGCAGTACTGAAGAAAACAGGATAAAACCAAGGCTTTTAATTTTATGCTTGCCTTAGTTTATATATGTAACCAAATATAAACAATGAATCGCAATGAATGGATTGGCACTCCATCCTGAGTTATTCTCTGTCAGTAGCTTCCAGGACAAGCACACAATGCTGCACAGGACAAATGGATATAGAAGGTGGATGGATGGATGGATGGATCCTATTTATTCAACAAAGCCGGTCAATCTTTTGGCAACATAGGCAGCACCAACTTCAGAGGGCCCAGGTGATTTCACTTGCATGACGGAATGATGCCGTCCGGCTGTTGTGCGCTATTTAAAAAAAAAAAGTGTTACCCACAGTATTGTCTGGTTTTTATTTTCCCATCGTGGCTAATGTGTTGACTAACGCCGTTACACATGCAATGCTGCGGTTTTCCGGCTTACTGGTGCCCATACTCACTTGTCCGCAGGAAGACCGTCTCTACGGGCGGTGCAGTTGGCCAGATAAATGCATCTACTTTATCAGCGTGCTTTTTGGGCACTAAAGAATAACAGGCAGGTAAATGCAGTCTCAGTAACATAGGTTACCAAAGTGATGGTCGTAAAAGGAGGTGTGCTTTTCTTGCTGGTTTTCAAAATGGAGTGAGGATCACCCCGCTGGCAGAGGGATGAATGCAGCTGCAGTGCTCTGTATTAATGGGATCCAGGAGGTTCAAGGGATTCCATGTTAGTTTTAAAGTAGCAGAGCTCACTTCTGAAAAGAAAATGGGAGAGGATCAGGGCGGCATCGTGGGGGTCAAACGCAAGTTAGTGGGGAGTCTTGCTTGGTTAAAGGGAAATATTTAGGATTGCTGGTTTTGGCTGGGGCCTGGTTGGGGGGGTCATTATGTTCTCAGTCGCAGCTCTCCAGCAGATAAGTGGTGATCTCAGCGTCACGTAGGGGTGGGCAAAATAACGGGGGCTTGGGGAAGCCCTCACACAGGGCCAAGAGTGAGATGGGGGGGGGGGGGGGCAGACAAAAAAGC
>JAODJU010000045.1:7479096-7508673 GCA_026776725.1 Gnathonemus echidnorhynchus | reverse complement strand
GGGGGCGGGGGGGGGGGGGGGGGGGGGGGGGGGGGGGGGGGGGGGCAGTCATAAGAGCTACCTACCACCCTCCAAGACGCATGAGAAGGGAGCCATGTCAGAAGTGGACGAATCAAACTGTAATGACCCGCCTCTGCTGAACCAGGCTGGGCAATTCCACAAGCAGCAGGGTTTCCACATCGCAGAGCATGGCCTAGGGACACACACCTAGATGTAGGTCATTTGGGTGCAGTTTGGGCTCAGAACAGTAAAGAGTTATAACAGCAGTGGCGAAATCTAATGACAGCACAGTTATTCACACTGAGGCCTTGGAGACAGGCAAGGGAACATAAGAGTAGCCCAGACAGAGTTGTACATACACTCACTGGCCTCTTTATTAGGTACGCCTTGCTAGTACCGGGTTTGACCACCTTAAGAATTAACTGCCTTAATTCTTCATGGAATAGATTAAACAAGGTGCTGGAAACACCAAATTCTGACCCTACCGTCTGAATTTCGCAGCAGACATCAAAATATCTGACCAAGCAACTTTTTAGCAAAAAAAAGTTCTTCCATTGTGCAGTGTTGCTGAGCCCATGCTCACTGTAACCTGACTTTCTTGTTCTTAGCTGACAGGAGTAGCACCCAATGCAACCTTCTGCTGCTGTAACACATCTGCTTCAAGGCCCGATGTGTTGAGCATTCACAGATACTCTTCTGTATACTTTGGTTATATTTGGTTATATATCCCAATAGATGAGCACTTTTTGAAAAAAATCATACCAGCCAGTCTGGTATCAAAAACCATGTCCCATTCAAAGTCACTTAAATCACCTTTCATCCCCATTCTGATGTTTGATGTGAATAATAATTGAATCCCCTCACCTATACTGTATCTGCGTGACTTTATGCAGTGTGCTGCTGCCACATGATTGGCTGATTGTGCTGCTGCCACATGATTGGCTGATTGTGCTGCTGCCACATGATTGGCTGATTAGATACACTATATGAACAAAAGTATTGGGACACACCTTAGTCAGTTTCGTTCAGAGTCATTCCACAGGTATATGAAATCAAGCACCTGGCCATGTAGTAAGGTTTACAAACATTTATGAAGGAATGAGTTGTTCTAAAGAGCTCAGCGAATTCAGGAGTGGTACCATCATAGGATGCGACCTTTGCAATAAGTCAGTTTGTGAAATTTCTTCCCTGCTAGATACTCCATGGTCAACTGTAAGTGGTATTATTGCAAAGTGGAAGCGTTTAGGAACAACAGAAACCCAGCCAAGAAGCGGTAGACCATGTAAAGTAACTGAGCGGGGTCGCTGAGAGCTGAGGCACATAGTGCACGAAGGTCACCAACGCTCTGTTGACTTAGTAAATGCAGAACTCCAAACTTCCGCTGGCATTAACACCAGCACAAAAAACTGGCGTACCTAATGAAGTGGCCAGTGAGTGTCTGTGTTGTGTATCTCCCATTTATTTCAGCGTGAATTGTACAAGGCTAAGGTTATACATGTATATGTGGAATCTATACAATAAATGATTGCCCCTTTACGACCCCAGTACATTTTATGATCTGGGAAATAAATATCGACAGATGGTTTTATTGAAGCAACTAACAGATTTTGTTCATTAGTCAGCCAAGGCTGCTGGTCCCATTTCTGCTTTAGGCTCAGGCTGCAGACTACCCTCTCTTAATGCCAGCTGCTAAGCCAGACTGGCACGAGGCACCCTGAACGGTCACATGGGTTGTCTGCAAACAAGACCTTCTGCGTATAGCAGCCATCCATCAAGCCTCAAGCTTCAGGGTTGTCTACAGCTGCCCAGGATTTTGCCAGAGGGTACTGTTCAGACCCAGATGAGAGCCAGTGTCCAGACTGAAATGTAGGAGGCAGCAATCAGGACTCAAAAGACATTGGGTCCAATGCCAAGCAACTGTCAAAGACTGAGCAAGTTGACGAAAACAGCAGGGTAGGAATTAAGGCTGTTTATATAGCTAACAGAGTTTAACTGATAGCAATTCCAACTCGAGTCACATGCAGCACAGTCTCTGACTGCACTGACACACAAGTCCGGCTCCCCCTGTAGGTTTGGAGGAAACATGGTACAGTAGTACTCAAATGACAACTCTGAAAGCCTTGCTGGATGACCTTGCTGCAGATTCTCTGCGCAGGCATGTGTAACAGGAGTTGAGGACAGTAACTCTGAACTTGGAAGTCCAGCTGTGAAGGATGGGACTCTCCAGCACAAGTGCAGAGGGGACGCCCTGCCACGGTCAGTCAGCGCTGCAGCTCTGCACCGAAGAAGACCGAGAACAGAGGGAGTGCAGCTGAAAGACCCAGAGACAAGAGAAGTGGATTGGGTATCAGCAGGACAGTAGGATCTTATTGTGCCTGCAGGCTACAGGCTAAGCTGTTCTGTATCCTGCTTGCAGGCTCTTCCCTTTGTCAGCATTTAGAATTCACTAGAATTCTAAAGAGAATTCACTGTGCACCTTTAACCCAAAAACCCGAATGCTGGAGTGCATATACAGTTCTGTGCAAGAAATCCAAGAAAGCAGTTTAAAGAAAGTGTTTAAAACATTTCACCAGCAGCTCACTTATTAATTAGTCAAATATGGTGGTTGAGAACAAATGCATGGGTATATTGGATGACTGGAGTTTCTCAGACGACGATGCTCAGACACTTTGACACAAAATCAGTTTTACATCCAACATAAAGGTAATTTAAACCAAGTTCTTTGGCAGTCTAGGACTTGTGCACGGTAGTTTGTAAAATTTTCTTATCTTCCTAAAAAAAAAAGTGTGTGCGAAGGTTTTACGTTCCATCACTTCAAGAGAACATTTCGGAAGATAGATAAGAGGCAGCAGGTGGCTGAATGGATCGTTTGTAATGTACAGATGACAGATCCTGGTGGGCGTGTGTGTGTGTGTATACACACTGGGGAGGGGGCTGAGGGATGAATATCATGTCTCCAGGGTCAGCAGCTGTTCCTGCTGCTGAGAGACACCGTCTCAGTGCACCTGATAGGTAAACCACAGAGTAAACACAGCAGAAGAGCTCGCACGTTCAGACTGCATTTCTAGAATATGAAATGCAATGGCGGGCGATTAACTCCTGCTATCCGATTTCCGGTGTCAGCTAACAGTGCAGTCTGTTTGGCCCCAGAAAGGTAGGTGTCAGTTTCCCTCACTGTCATTTGATGCATTCTATACAAAAAAGGCACTTAAAACTAGTTTACTTCTCATCCACTATCACCCACAAATGGTAATGGTCTGTTTGCTGAAATTACCAGTAACCTTGGAATGATAATATGACACCACAAGGAGCATTATAAACCCCACAATCCATCACTGTGATAACGGCAACACAAGTAAGGCAGTCCTCGTGATTCAGCAAAAAAAAAAAAAAATACTTGTGAGCTCATCAGTTGCTGATTCTCTGCATATCCATTTACAGAATCTCGGGATTGACTAAATATCTAACCTGGGGTTGTTGATGGCTGTGTCCTCTCTCAGCTTTCATCAGGTAGCAGCCAGATGCCTTCAGGGTAATTTGCTTTGACAGCAACCCATTAATAAACAAAGGCCTGCGGGTCCATGCATCTGATCGTGATCAATATTATTCAAAGCTTCAATGATTACGATTCTTTTTCCAGGAATAGTGCGAACGGCTATGCTGCTATAATTCTCCAGCTAGCTGCTTTTATTGACTAGCATGGCCATTGTTTTAGGCACGTTATAGGAAATGGGGACGCCAAAGGCCGTTAGCAGGCATTTAGGGCGTAATATTCTGCAACGCCGTCAAATCGAGGCCTTTGTTGTGTTTTAGGAGACTGCAGCGCGAGCTTCCAGCAGGCTATGCGGCGCTTATCTGCAGATGCGTCTAATTGAGTCACCTCACTTGATGACAGCTGCAATTCTTCATCCCCTGAAAGGAGTCGTGGTTGGAGAGTGCGGCCGAGGACTGCCGGATGAATCTCATTCATTATCCATTTATTAGTGATTGTGAAGCAGTGCTGCACTGGCAGAAGAATGTGCTCGTTTTGTGTATTCAAGGCTATCACACCGAGGCCAGAGTCCATTATGGGCTTGTTCTTGGTTTAACAGAGAATGGACAGTACCTTGGGCGAGGGGGGGTGTGGGGGTAGGGTGGGTAGGGCAATGGAACCTTCAATGAAGACTCCAGGGAATCAGTCAGTGCAAGTATGATGCACATTACATGGTCAGGTATACAGGTATCATGGTATCTTCCCCCCGCTTCTCCTGGTGAGGGTCACTGTGGCAGCATGTTGAGTAGGTCAGGGCAGCCCTCTCTTTCCAAGGCAATGCACTCACACTCTTTCGGAGCATCCCCAGATATTCAAAGTGGCTGAGGTTTGGTTCCTCCAGTGTGTGGGCATGCCCGAGTAGCTGTGTGTGAAATAGCTAGTTGCCCCCCCTTGATCCAGTGGAGAAATGACTATATTTCAAGGTGCCCCTGAATCTCCAGACGCCTCAACACTGCCAGAGAAAGGGAGGCCAGCAGTCTACAGACAACCCAGGTTCTACTTCACCAGTAGCTCAGTTCCTATATGGATCACTTGGTAGCTGTGGTCATATGTCGAGCTTGCATCCAGATGGATTTGAGGCAGAAGAACAAACAACAACAACAACAACAAAGTTGATCATTATCCTTTGGCACAATAATACACGTGTTTGTGTTATTTTTCATGGACAATGTTTGTCTGATTTGGGATTATATTCAGCAGGCCAGTCTTCTCAATCATGCCCCTTAATAATGCCCAGATGTTCTCCGTACCCAGGTATAGTAAGGTTACTCTGAGCATGGGGTGTGGCTCTATGGGTTTGGACTCTGCTTGCGTGTGGAAGGTTGCAGGTTGGAATCCTGTAGTCATCGCATCATCGCTTCACCTTTGAGCAAGGCCCATAGCCATGGCTGATCCTGTACTCCGCTTCTTCACATTGTAATGCACGCCGATGAATTTAAGACTAAATACAACGATCCAATAAAAATACAAATACAATCAATGCAGCATGTGTCCATTCTTGGTTGCCTAAATATTCTATAGGTCTCATCATAAGGACGGGGCCAGAGTTGCAGATTTGGACCCAACTAACTCCTTTGGCTGATCTGCACACTCAACAGCCCCAGGCTCAACAGAAGGCGATGAAACTACACACAAATGCTCCCAGCCTGAAATCTGCATTAAGAAGCATTAACTAATCATGAAAAGAAAGATTTAGAAAAAAGATACAGCTGCTTGTAGATTAGTCAGACTTGCAAAGCTGATCTGCGGGATGGGAAAACGATCCACAAAAATGACTTGTGTGGGGGAAGCGTCACCAGCCCTTCCAGGCACTGACATTCGGGACACCAGAATTAAATAAAAACCAACAATGTGGACTGAGACAAACTGTTCTGGCCACAGTCACAAAAATTGTAGGAGAAAAATCACACAAGTGTGTTCATTATGGGCCATTTATGACTGTGGCACCATATTCTGCACAACAAGAATGGATTCGACTAAATATTCACAAGTGTGGGAAGCTGATCTCCCCCAGTGAAGAAAGAGGGGCGACGTTAGACAAGATAACCCTAAACATGACAACCACACTACCTAGAAGAACAATGCATTAAGCTTCCAAAATGGGTGTCAGAACCTAGACTGATTATGAAAATGCCGCATAGAAAACCTAAGACCTAAAGCAAATAAAGAAAACACAGAGCTGGCTACAAGAAATGTTTAAAAGCCATTTCCTCCAAAGGAGTTAAAGTACTGACTGGCAGAGTGCCCAAACATGTGAAAATTCCACTTTTAAATCTCATTTTGGCAAATCAACATGTACTGTAGTTTTCCACTGGAGACAGCGACTCGACCCACATACACCTCCGCTGTTCCTAAAGGCCTTCTGCTTAGGGCTCACCAGTATGTCCTTTTCCCAGTACCTGCTCTCCTAGTTAAAAAGCTTATTGTTTTTAAATTGAGTCCATTACTGCTCCATTTCCTATTTACACACTTGTTCCTGTCCTGGACATACTCATCTGATCACATTGGCATCTTTGAGCTTTGAGACCCACCGTGGTTAAGCCCACAGACCCCAGCTTCCAGTTGGGTAAGCGGGAACACTTGCGATGCTGATTATGGTAACATCTGGCCGGGTTTCAAGATCAGCAACCTTCAGAAGAATGCCATCTAAGAGGTGAGATAAGAAGCGGATGTGGAGATCTGTGGTCTGCAAGAACGCCCTGAACATACTCTGGACATCGCTCCCCTCATACAGTATACTATGCGTTACTTATAATTCATGCATGTACTTCTCGATCCTGTGCATTTGAACCTGAAATATTAATGTTAAATATTCCTGACGGCTCTTAACACAGCAGACTATTCACAACAACCACGGACATATTTGCTTACATTTAGCAGACAGTTTTGTCCAGAGTAACGTACAAGTGAGCATCACATAGCCGCCTCACAGCATCCCCCAGGTAACTGAGGTTAAAACAGGTCAAGGGTGAAATGCTGACGATTTTTCAGGTATCCAAGGAACGTGTACTCATGACTTTCCAGGCAGGTGGTTTAGGGGTCTACGCCAAGCTACACCCCACCTCCTGGAAGAGAGCTGGGACATTTTACGCAAATATACACACTTTACAACAGGGCTGCCCAATCCTGTTCTTGGTGAGCTACCATCCTGACCTGATTAACAAGCCTGATACAGATAATCAGGCCCTCAGTATGAGAACCAGCTTAACTTCAACATAGCTGACTCTAATACTGAGGTGATACTTTAGGGCCTGATTATCTGTTTCAGGTGTGTTAAATTAGGGCTGCACCTAAGCTCTGCAGGGGGGTAGCTCTCCAAGAGCAGGGTTGGGCAGCCCTACTTTACAACGATGGCGAGCAGAAGAGTCTTTCCGAAAACAAACCTTGAGGTCGATAAGCTACAACGGCAGAAGACCGCATGGGGCTTCCACTACTCTCGGCTGACAGGAAACCATGGGCCACGCCGGGCATGAGCTCACCGAAACTGGACAGCCGAAGAGCGGGGGGACTGATGGATCTCAAATTCTGCTGAGACACAGATGGTAGGGTCAGAATTTGGCATAAGTACCATGCATCAATGGATGCAACCTGCCTTGTGTCAACAGTTCGGGCTGGTGGTGGTGGTGTAATGAAGCAGTGAATGTTTTCTTGGCACACATTGGGCTCCCAAATGAAGCATCCTTTAAATGCCACAGCCTATTTGAGAATTGATACTAACTATGTGCTTCCCTTAATGGCCCCAATTTACCCATCTTCTACTGACTACTTCCAACAATATCATGGCAGAGTCATCTCAGACTGCTTCCAATGGCCTCCCATGTCACCAGACCTGAATTCCATAACGCACCTTTGGAATGTAGTGGCGTGGTTGGGTTGTTTCATGAACGTGCAGCCGACACATCTGCTGCAATTGTAATGCAAGCATGTCAACAAGGACCAGAATCACACCCACACATGCAATCACTGGCCACTTGATTAGCAACATCTGTGCAGCTGCTCATCCATGCAAATAGATAATCAGCCAATCATATGGCAGCAGCGCAACGCATGAAAATCATGCACACGCTAGTCAAGAACTTCAGTCGATGCTTAGATCAAACATCAGAATGGTGGTGGCAGGGGGCAACCCAGATGCTCAACCGTAGTAGAGGACAAGTACGCCAGTCTCATGTGAGATACCGATTGATGCCTCATGGTTCCCCAACTGGCAGCTTGACTGAACAGCCAAATGCCAGTGTCACCTACAACAGCAGAGAGAATGCCAGGGCGCTGGCCTGTAATGTTAATGAGAGCACTTCTGAAACCCGAAAACTGAAAGAAATGTCAAAATGGGTAGATTTGAAACCTGTATTACAGATCGATGAACGCAGATTTGAGATGTTTGATCTTGATGGTCTGGCCACACAGGCACCTGATCAAAATCACATCCAGCATTTTTTTGTTGTGGAGGGGGGGCAGCTTGGTCTACATGTTGGCGAGAAGTGTCACAGGAGGAGTGGGATGAAACTACACCCAAGTACCTGGGGAAATTGACACCATTTAGGATTCTTTGTGCAACTGAAAAATGGAATAGTTTAATGAAACAGTCTTTGTAATATTAATGTTTGACTGTTTTTGATCAAGGTTTCGACCTTGAATGACATTCAAAAGTGAACATTCGTAGGGGTGGTTCGATTTTATAATATTATATTTAGAGTGTTGCCAAGAAAGTCAACGGCATTCAGAACATCAGCTATCACATCCATCTCCAAAGCAATATTAACTTAGCCAACTTTGGCCTTTCCCTTTTTTCTACATCCTGGGATAGGCCTCTGTAGACCCCACCAAAGATCCTGATCAAAGATGGTTTGACCCAAAAATCCTAGTGGGGATTCTCCATGACAACCCCAATCCTTTCACATCCCACTTGAGCTGGCACCTTTAAAACAGAATAGCGGGATTTCATTCTTATATGGGAATGGAAAAGACATTCTGACAAATGTAAATCCTGGGAAGATAAGAAGCTGACAGAAGTCTGAGAGGCGCCTTAGCCGTGTCTGCATCTGCATTCTGCTTGCACAGTGCTCATATCAGCTCAGTTTAAGTAACAGGAAGGGCTTCTGGTCATTTCTATAGACGGTGAGCAGCTGAATTTGGCCCTACAAAAGAATCCTCCAGTGCACATACCTTAAACTGATCACAGGCATTGGTGACATTTAAAAGATCAAGTAAATAGCTGCAGCTTGTCCACAGATTTAGTCAGGCAAGTGTGTCGATAGTGCAAAATGTCAGGCAGAGTAAACTGTCTGGTTATGTTCCTCCACCAGCCTCACGGGGGCGCTGTGCCATCAGTGAAAGGTCTATAGTAACAGATATGCCAAGCGATGAAGTCATCCCTGGTGCACCAGAGGGGCTAGTGGTGAGGGGAACCTGCCAGTGAGCCAATGACCAAACATTTGCAGGTGGAGGAAGTTGGGAGTGTCACTCTCCAATTACTCAGGCGCTTCATCGGGACCCAGCAGCATTCCTGACATAACACACTTAATGCCACAGCACCCTGTGCCATCCTCACATAATGCCCCTCCTTTACCCGCCCCTCAATTTTCACATGTATGGCCACGCCGTTACCCTCATCACCCGCAGTATTTTGGAGGCTTGAGCATGTGGGGGTGTGGGGTGTTTGAGCCATAAGGCCAGGAAACGACTCCAGAAAGGAGAAGACTGGATGGGATCAGAGCGACACAGCAGCTCTACACAAGGCAGAGGTGGCAAAAACAGTGAATGAAAATGACATGGGTATGAAAGCAGGACTGGTATGGAGCGGCCAATGGTAGGTACAGCTGAGAGTAGTGATTTCATCTAGCCCAAAATCAGCATGAGAATCACAAAATGGCTACCGTAGCAGGCTCGATTTATTAGCTTACACCAGTATCTCTCAACCCGGTCCTCTGGGATCCCTGGACATCCCACGTTTTTGCTCCCTGTTCACTCCCTGCCAGACAGTCCACATTTATGCTCCCTGTTCACTCCCTGCCAGACAGTCCACATTTATGCTCCCTGTTCACTCCCTGCCAGACAGTCCACATTTATGCTCCCTGTTCACTCCCTGCCAGACAGTACACATTTTTGCTCCCTCCTGGCAGACTGCCTGGGGGTCCCTGAGGCCTGGGTTGGGAAATACTGGCTTACACATATTGGGGGGGAAGCCAGAGGGGCTGTCCACAGCACGCCTCAGCACGCTAGCCCACAGCCACAGCACAAGCTGTTGTGGGGGGGCATTTCAATGGAAAGAAACATTGCACACTGGGGGGCTTGATGAGCCACATGTCCATACCCCCTCCTGAAGTCACCCTCCTTAGCCAAGGCAGAATCTCAGCGCCAGCTGCACTATGGCAGTTTTAATAGAAAATAAAGCAGAGGAAAAAAAATACACTGCACTCACACTGCCAGTCTAAACGCAACCATATAAAGGTGCACTAAACATCTCAGTATTGCAGCTCCAGCTATAATCCTGAGCACAACAGCTCAATTGCCTGGGGCACAGATGATGGAAGATATCAGGGAGAAGACCACCCCCGTGCCCAGCCCAGCCCAGCCCAGATCCCTGTGCAAGACATAGCAACTCAAAACTAAGCTCCAGCTAATAATCCCTTGATCATATTTCATCAGGGCCTGTCAGGACGTGCGTGCAGCGCAGTAAATCATATGCATCTAGGACATCTTCCTGTTCAGAGATACAAAGCACTGAACTTGGAGCTCTCCTCACAGACATTTTCAACGATTACTGCACAGCGGTTGTCATAGTGTTGTATACATTTTGTTATTCCTTTATGCGGTAGATTCTCATAATCAAGTGCCACAATTATGTAGCCTAGGCGAGAAGGTAATTAGAGACAAATTGCCCACGTCTCACTTATCTGGCAGCCTGCGTCTTTCAGAGCCCAAAGGTCGATACGAACAATGAGCAATAGCGACACCTGCCGTTTTTATTAACCAACTACAGTTCAGACCGTCCACCAGCAATACAAGCTTCATTTCCCGACTTCAGGCTTACTACTTCAGCTAAAATCTACGTCGCATATACCATGTTCAGGAAACACAATATGAACACTTATGAAATAATAAACTTATTTTCTGCAATCCAAGGTTGTCAAACGTCCATATACATGTTTTAAGAGACACTGAAGTTATTCCCAGACCATTACACTTAGTTTAATCTGCCTTCTAATTAGCGCAGGATGAAACAGCAGCGGTACAGATTAATCCGTCAAATTACAATTTAAAAGAAAAGTAAATTGTCAGAGCCCTTGGTTTCATACTTCTCTTTATTTAGGCTACACACAGTATGCCAAACGGTTTTGTGACCAGACCACACTGCTGTGGTCACATCCTACTATCCTGATATAACAAAGCTATGCATAAGACTATTTAAAGAACTAGCTTATCTGTATTTAAACTGCTAGGAGGGATTGCTCTACTGAATCTATAGATCTAAAATTGTTGTAGGAGGTTGGGGATCCTACAGCTGCTATAGGTGAAACAAAGGTAAACAATTTATTAGGGAGAGAGAGGTTTTCGCTAGTGCAATACACAACTCAAGTGCCCAATGCCTGCAAAATGAGAGGCACATACTCTCAAAGGGCCATGCCATTGGATGAAAAATGCCGTAACATCTGTTTATAAAGCTTTACTTATAAACAAACAAAAGGAATGAGTCAAATGATAGAGAAACAGAAGGGAACCAACATGAAGTCGTTAAGCCCATCTGCCTGACATTAAGATTTGTGTTAATACCAAGCAGATGGAGACTGAACTCTGTGGCTAGCACCTTGGCATTTAAAACTCCACGCTGAAGTGGAGAAGACAGACATGGATGTAATCCTCACCAACCAGACCAATATTCATCTACATGAGGAACCAGCGATTCAACTTTAAAACACTGATAAGACATACAGCAGGAGCAGCTAACAAATTGAAATTGAATATTAAAGCTAAAACAAAGAAACAGGACAGTGTGGCCAGGGAGGCTGTACGGTCCCCTTTTTGGAAGTGGCACAACCAAGTGCCTCATTCAGGCAGTGACTTTGAATCCTTAAACATGGGTAAAGTATCAGGAATCGCCTACTTTCAAATTGGGCCATTTGTTGTCTCTCTGGAACAGAGTTCTCATCATGAACTCAATGAAGTGCAAGAATATATACCTAAAAGGAGGGGGGGGGGCACCACCCAAAATCAGCTAGCCACACAGCCAAGTGCCCAGGTCAACAAGCCAATTTAGATACCCAAGTGCTGAGGAAACACAGCAATTTCCACCGTCTAGGCACTAGATGCAGGAAGCAGGAAGGTGTGGGATGGGTATGGTGGGATTGGGCTGAGGCCGCTAGCTTGGAATGAGAGACAGCTGCGGCTGTCAGGTGCTCTTAATGACTGTCCGCATGCCACACCAATCAAGCACCACCTGCTACCACGCCGGCTCTCTCCTGTGCCCAGTTCTTACAATTATTCGGTTGATTTGATCCAGCTCACAAGTGCAGTTTTCTTTACACTTGCCTGATTTGCAGTTATGCATACATGCACTTATATTTGCAAATGATATTGTACAGATGAGTCATTTAATAGACATCTTTATGCAGTAAGTGTTCTACTAAAAGGTTATTTGCAATGTACTTGAAAATACCAATATAGCACACATCAGGATTTAAAGTTTGGAGTTTAACTACAGAGCCCTCCATGAGGTACTTGTAGTTCTCACAAATGAAAGGAACTATTCTAAATCACCTTGTCCCTTCTATTGCCTCATGAATCAGCTTTTAAAATAACTTCCTAGCTCCACTGCAGAAAAATTAGATCCTGGTTTGGACTGGGTGCTCTGGGAGCAATCTCCCATTGGGTGATAAGGGTTAATTCTGATTTCCTATCAGCTTTAACAGACCCATAACTTACCTTCAGAGTAACCCAGCATAGCTTGGGTAAATATGAAATCTTACCATGTGAAAGCCCATTGCTACTACAGCCCCCCCAAAAAATGCTGTAAGCACTTGTATGAATTAACTTTATTACCCAAATGACTCATTGTCACCACAGGAAAACACCTAGAATTAGTGGCACTATAATGCTCTTGGTTCCTATTCATGTACAGACCCAACAATGGCCCAGTTACCAAATTAAAGCTGGCTTTTAAATGGAGGGAGATGGGCCAGTCAAAAAAGGACACCACACCAGTTTAGGTACCACTGAAGCACTCAACTTCATACCAAGGAAGGTCTTCATTCACAGCACATGAACACAGAGGTCGTTCTTAAACATGTGCACTTTATTAGTTCATATTAGTCAGTGTACAAGGTTGGCCCCACCAAACACTTCTGGCACTGCCACTTTCTGTACGGCTATTATGTCTGCCCAGGGGATGTAAAACTTTACGATTTATAAAGGTAAAGCTTTGTTTTTGCATAACGAAGGACCGGGAATTTAAGGCTGAAAAGTACAAAAACCCAGAAAGACATTGTTTCCTGTTACATAATTTACATATGCAATACAACAGTTTAAGTATGCTCCCAAGGGCTGGGCAGCCTTCATAGAGGCAAATAAGTGTCTGACCAATGCATTTAACATTAACATTTGGAATGACTAAAAGAAAAACAAAAAGTCCAGACGCATTGCAGAACTTCGGGGATGCTCATTTGCCAAAAACATTGCCGTCACCTTCACCGTTCCAGTTTTTAAATCCTGAGTCAAGCGCCAAAAATAACAAAGCCATGCCAATGTCGATTCTGCTTTGATGCAGCAGTGAGTCGGCGTGTTGAAGTGGTAACAGTCCATTTAGAAGCATTTGCGGTGGACAATGGAGGGTCCAGACTCATCATACTCCTGCTTGCTGATCCACATCTGCTGGAAGGTGGACAGGGAGGCCAGGATGGAGCCACCAATCCAGACGGAGTACTTGCGCTCAGGTGGGGCAATGATCTGTGGGGGGGGGAACAGAAGCTAAAGCCAGTGTGCCACTGGAAAATACCAAGTGCCAGGTGATACTGGAGGAACACCCACCTTGATTTTCATTGTGCTGGGAGCCAGGGATGTGATCTCCTTCTGCATTCTGTCTGCAATGCCAGGGTACATGGTGGTACCACCAGACAGCACAGTGTTGGCGTACAGGTCCTTACGGATGTCGACGTCACACTTCATGATGGAGTTGAATGTTGTCTCATGGATACCACACGATTCCATACCTGAAGGAGAGATGTCATTAGTCCAAAACAAAAACACACACGTCAAATGCAAGACCTTCCTTTTAGGACACAAGACTCACCCAGGAAAGAGGGCTGGAACAGGGCCTCTGGGCACCTGAACCTCTCATTGCCAATGGTGATAACCTGCCCATCAGGCAGTTCATAGCTCTTCTCCAGAGAGGAGGAGGAAGCAGCTGTGCCCATCTCCTGCTCAAAGTCAAGGGCAACGTAGCAGAGCTTCTCCTTGATGTCACGAACGATTTCCCTCTCGGCTGTGGTGGTGAAGCTGTAGCCTCTCTCGGTCAGGATCTTCATGAGGTAGTCGGTCAGGTCACGACCAGCCAGGTCCAGACGTAGAATGGCGTGAGGCAGGGCATAACCCTCATAGATGGGCACGGTGTGGGTGACACCATCACCAGAGTCCATCACAATACCAGTGGTACGACCAGAGGCATACAGGGACAGCACAGCCTGGATGGCAACGTACATGGCTGGGGTGTTGAAGGTCTCAAACATGATCTGTAAAGAGACAATCAGATGAGCACTTCTCCCAGTACAGCAGTCACCTAATGTTAGCGCATGCGTATGGATGCATTCAACACATTAGTAAGTTCAGTGCAGATGGAAAACCAATTGAGCCATAGTGCAGCAAGAGAACTGCAAACAGGACAGAAGAAAAACCTGAGCTTCTTGCAAAAGTTGTGAAATTCAGGTCTTGAGAGAAAGTTCCTGAAAAGAGTGGAAGACAATGAATGGAAAGAAATGGAAGGGCAAGACCAAGAGGGACAGCCAAGGCAACTGCACATCAACTGACCTGTGTCATCTTCTCCCGGTTGGCTTTGGGGTTCAGGGGTGCCTCTGTGAGCAGGACGGGGTGTTCCTCGGGGGCCACACGCAGCTCGTTGTAGAAGGTGTGGTGCCAGATCTTCTCCATGTCATCCCAGTTAGTGACAATGCCGTGCTCAATGGGGTACTTCAGGGTCAGAATACCCCTCTTGCTCTGAGCCTCATCACCAACATAGCTGTCCTTCTGCCCCATTCCAACCATCACACCCTAAAAATAAAAAATAAAAAAAAAAAAAAGTCAAGCACATTCCCTACACAGACCATTAAACAATATAGCCATTATTAGACAGGTACCAAATAGCCGTACACACCTGATGTCTTGGGCGACCAACGATGGATGGGAAGACAGCACGAGGAGCATCATCTCCGGCAAATCCGGCTTTGCACATACCGGATCCGTTGTCAACAACCAGTGCGGCAATTTCGTCTTCCATGGCTGAACTGCACAATGGAGGAAGCCAATAGTATTATAAATAGTTCCTTTTTTTACAGGAAGTCAGATGCACCACATGTACCAAGTGCAGTGGGTTTCTCTGAATACATAAACTTGCAGGCGACACGTTCTTCCTGTAGTTGCCGTATGCCATCCACTAGGTGGCGCTGCTCCCTAAACGATTCAACTCAAGTTATTCACCAGACAAAGGAAGTCCGGCTTCATCCTCATTATTACCATAAAAGGCAATGGTTAGAGCAGCTCTGCGGGTGCCGGCGGCGTGGCAGCCTGCCAAAGCCGGAGTTCAGGAAAAGGAACAGATTGACACAGGGCAAGGCCACTCCCTAAGCAGTGGGTTTCAAACGGCACTCTAACGCCGGATTTCTGGATCGGGCACGATTCGCAATGTGAGGGGGCGAAGGATCACCAAGCCAGCCCTTGCATAACCATGCCTCTCAGGACGCCCTGCTACGACCCCATCGCCGGGATGGGGATACTACCATCGGGCTGCTGGCGCTTACGGTTTCCAAAGGAGGAAACTGCAAAGCTGCAACCACGCCTAGACCAACACCACCCAAAAGGAGTATCCAGCTACACTCCTGGGAGTGCATCAACACCTGACTCGCAAAGCATGGAGCCCCCTCCAAGCCGGAGGAACTGGCCAGACATCGAGTAACTAGGTCACACCCAGATGCTGCCCTTGTGCTACTATGAAACTAATTCAATGCCACCCAGGGGACTAAAACTGGCGACCCTTAAAATACCAGCTAAGAAAAACTGATGGCGTAAAGCGTGGCCTTTCACTTTAACATGTACAGAAAACACAATTCCCACTCAAGTCACATTTCAGTCCCTTTAAGTTAGTTACATATGTTGACCCTCAATGTCAACCTGCCTCTAACGGAAAAAAAAACGTTTTACACCGCGAAATTTTACTGACTGCATGAGAATAAGCAAGAGAAACTATACAGGAACAATAACAAAAAAAACCATTGCTGAACTTACCTTGGGTGTGGGGCTTTAACTCGACCTAAAAGATGTTGTCACAGATAACAGATTCCGCACCAGCTGCGTGTGTGAAGCCGCTCCGAGTGACTAGCACTCTGGTTGCCGGATGCTTTTAAAGGCACGCAGCCGCTCGGCTCGAGCCATAAAAGGTAAACTTTCGGATCTGCGCAGTCTGATTGGCCAGACGTCACGCAGCCAGCGTGTCGCTCGCGAGCCGCCGCTCTTGCTCGCAGCTCAGGAGTGAGATGAAGGGGGGAAAAAGGAATAAAATATTCCTCGCGGTGGATTAATACAATTAGACATGCACTGTCCATTACGGGGATTATGTAGGTTTTTCAGCGTTTTGTAATGATGCATGCATGCTATTATTGCGCAATGATCAAATATGAGCTTTATTCATTCGCCCCGTAGCAGAGCCTGTTAGCCGATCGAGTTAGCAACACAAATATGTTTGAGAAACCATACAGTAATAAGGATACTATACTGTTACAGGTGCACCCTGATGTGGCTAACAGCTTGCAACTTATCCTATATGTTACTAAACAAGATGGGGTCTTTTGATGCCAGTCGTATTGAGATCCAACCTGGTTCGCAGGGCCTGTTGGATGATTAAAACTAGCTTTCTTTTAAAGCCGGGCAGAATTATTAGGACATAGCCGCAAACGTGGCCATAAAATGATTTGCCGATGAAACGAAAAATACCAGAGACCTCCCTGGATCTTTCAATGGGCCTGCGCTCAGATTCGTGACTGCAGACACAGTTTAACGGAGCTGAAAGAAGGGGGTGGGGGGCTTGAGACGCAGGCTGCAGCGACCCCCGCCCCATTTTCTGTGTAGCTGATATGCTTCTGCTAAAACAGCGACCGGTTCACGCCGCAACTTCCCCATTTATTGCATTTTGCTGCCACTTGTGGAAAAGCTACACTTTTTGTCGACCTTCTTTACACCGTAATTAAATTTGCACACACGCTGTCAAAACATATTTTAAAATACGACAGTACACTTTTTAAATACACGATCGCCTTTCCAAACCGTTCTTGGCTTGCTACTAATGTTTTGGGTCAGATCCACCTTCCTTAACCATTCAGTTAAATGGGTGTTCCTGCGGCGACAATTACGGGACTGTGCCTTTGTGTACAGATCTGGGGGACCGGCATTGTTAACGGGCTTTGTAGACGACAAAGGCCGAGAAAGGCTGCGGCTCGAAGGCGTGGCGCTTGGGAAGTTTCGCCGTCTGCGCCTGGTGCAGGTGAACCGGCTGCTCTTGCCCTCATCCTCAGGACTCCAAACATGTATTATATTGCCTTTGGTTTGATCCACCTTGTTTTTTGCACATTAATACTTGCCTTAACATTAACCGTTACCGTCTTATTGTTTAAGATCGAGGCTTTTCGCAGACACTTGATTGTCTTGATCTAAGACAAAAACGGCTTCGACCCTGCAATGTTTTCCATTTACTGTTATGATTATTTTAAAATGACTGGCAAAGATCAGTATTTGCTATAATAGCACCGGAATTATGTGAATTGTATTCATTTATATGCGTTATCCAAACTCGTGGTATTAAAAGCTGCATTAAAAATGACACCGTACCGGTGATTAATATATTAATAATGACATATTCCGTTGTGAAATATGGATTAATGCATTGTTCAAAGCGTAAACTAATGACTGTCAAGGAGGTGGATTTCGGTATGAAGGAACTGTACTGTAAGGTTTAAAACTTTACAGGAAGACAATCTGTGATATGCACAAATCTCCATCTGATATTTTGTAATGGAGGGAGTCGCCCAGGGCATATTAAGCTGTCCAAACAGCTGACTAAAAGTACACAAAAGTACATTCATAAGCTTGTTTTATAAACAAAACGAAAGTTCATACCCGTGATAGTGGTGGGAAATGGCTGATCTTGTTGAAGTATTATCTCAAGTTTCAATGACACCATAACAGCAATAATCTTGGTTCCTACACTAGTACTGATTCCTGGCAACACATAATCAGACTGCCTCATTCCACAATAAACCTGTATTACAAAACTTAACTTACAGCATTACTGTGTGGCAACTGTGATATAGGGGTTTGTTTTAGACATGAGCCGTACTGTGTATCCATTTCTGTAGTTTATGCTCCTTTTATAGGTGCTTAATGATTCTGTGCATATCCTTTAAACTTCCTGGGCCACGTGACTAATGACAGATGTCAGCCTTAGGTGTTGTCCTCTTAAGTCATTGAACAGCCTTCTGTGTATTTAAGGGTGGTCAAGAATCTTCCGTTTTTCCAGTTGGATTAGGCATGTCGCAATGCACGACTATTCTCACACCATAAACATTACCATTTTTATAATCTGTGGTAAAGCTAACTTTGCTTGTCATATAAAAAGATAACCAGATCATCTGACTATACTTTAGTTAATCATACATTTTTGTGATTAAAACTACCTAGCTTCTGCTGACCTATGTGGTAAGTGATGAAATATGATATTTCACAATATTTCCTGTCTCTATCTCTGTGATTGAAAACATAGGAGAGAAAATTCCATTGAGGCGTATCATCTGAAAACAGCACATATAGTCTAATGAACGGGATGCATTCAGAAATACACAAGGATGATCATAGAATACCTGTAATTATTTTACTAGGGATTTATTTTCTTGTGGGCACACAAGTATCCAGCTTGTATTGAAACATTGAGGGTTTTTAAAGTGGCATTCTTTGTGATTCATGCCAAAGTTATCCAGGAGAAATATCAATTTCCATCAGGATTCAAAGCAGTGTAAACTCCTGACCTGTGCAAGGCATCCCGCCTGGTTAATGACATCACTCCGGCATAACGCTTATCCACAAAGATCATATAGTGTATTCAGTGACCAGCAGAAACTGTAATAAGGACAGGGCAATAGATGTACTCAAAAGCTGCTCTCCAGGTGTAAACATAAAAAGGACCACTTAAATTCCATTGAATTCTTTAAGTGAGTACATGACACTGTTTGGGGAGATGTGGGAACCCCCAAAACTCTAACCTCAGAATCCCCTTCTTCCAGGCCTGGTTTCATATGATATCTCGCAGTTAAATAGCGCCACTGAAATCGGCCATTGCGCTTCATTTGCGAATATGAATGAGACTTCGATGTCTCCCTATGGAAGGTATAGTCTCATCCAAGGATGGACCGTTACTTGTAGGTGATACCAGCCCTGATCGCATGTCCAGTAAATCTCCTTTGTACTTCATAGCTCCAGCTTTCACAGACGTTTCTGGGTGTGTCTTTTGAAAGACATTTAAATGCATGAGAATTTGATGACATTGACTTCAGCCTAACTGGACATTCGACCTCACGACGTGACCTCAAAGTGTAAGGGATCCCTGTGCTTTCTTCGCCTTTCAGCCTCAGGGACCTCATTGTTTGCTGATTTCTCTCGAGGCAGGAATCCGTTTCGAAATAGCTGGAATTCCCGTGTATGGGGTTACACTAAGGTACCACCAGTCCCGGGTTCGGAAAAGCAGGGATCACGTCGATGGTCATTCCGTGGTCCACTTAGTGAGGGGTCCACACCCCTGATGCTGATGTTTTCTGTTCGCTGGCCTTTGCTGAAACCGCATGCATTTGAACTCAATTCTCCAATCAAATATCTCCACGCAGCTCCAGCATCTGTGGCTCTGGCTGGACTAAAGGTGAAGGTTTGGCTGAGCATGGGAGGGAGGGGCGGGGAGGGGGCACACTTAAGGGTTTGAAAGAAATGTGGCTGGAGAAAGAAATCACATCAAAAGGCTGACGCTCAGCCAGTGCTCCGCATCTGAAGGCAGGGGTCCCACAAACACCCCCACTGCCAAGCAGTCGGCCCATCTTCTGTCCCAGCTCAGTCAGGTCCAGCTGGGAGACTGCCCCCACCCCTTCCCAGATGGCCTTTGTACTGGCCTGGGGTGGTGTGCTCACTCACGCACACACATGCGCACACACAGAACACACTCTTGTGGTCACAGATGCGGTCATTGATTCTGACTACAGTTTGTCCCTGATCTGAGTGTCTGTGTGGGGGGGTGAGCTTAGGGATCGGGCCGCCGATGCTCATGTCCTGGGAAGGCGTACCTTGGGCTGTACGAGACGCCCCCCCTCCACAGGGCCGAGACAAGGAAGTCGATTTAAATCTGCCAGCTGGCTACTTGGCTCAGATTGGATTAGCTGAGCAATTTACAGCCTAAGTGCATTTATATCCTGCCCCGCGCCCCCTCCCTGCTCCTCCAAGCCCCCCCAGCTCATGCCTCCGCTTTGCTCCAGCGGTGTTGACCCTACATTGGAATAACTGCTCAACCACTGTATATATATAAAAAAAACGACGTGGGACTTCCCTGGTATCGTTTAAGTGGGATCCAAGGTTCTTTTTTCACTATCTCAGTGTATGAGGTCATTACAAGACCACAATTATCATGAATTCCTGCCTTGTCGCTACAGTGTTCGGGGTACTTTTCTGCCAGGGTGTGTGTCACGGCAAACAAATATGCATCAGTGAAAGATGGGAGATGGGGATTTCTCTCTCTCTCCTGAATTAACAATGGTTTCTCGCCAGTACATAAATTTCCTACGCTGGGCATTTGGACATTACGGGACCTCCAGAAAGGAGCTTTATACCTAATTATTTGATGTGTATGAAGGTCTTCTGGGAAGAGAATGAAAATTCTGCTCTTTCATTAAACAGGTCAAAGACCCTTCGGGCTGACTGGAGGGACGTAAATCTGTTAGCTAACCTGCGTTTGCTGTCAATCACACTGCCATACCTCAGCTACACTGTCAGAAAAAAGTACCAATTTGTACCTTTGAGGGTACAATTACTTGTCACTCGCTGTATCCTCAAGGGTCTGGCAATTGTACCCTAGCTGTAGGTAAATGTGCCTATTAAAGTACAGAAATGGACTCAGGAACAGTTTTGTACCGTTGGAGGTACATTAATGCTGTTTGTACCTTTTGTCTGTACCATTTTTTACTGAGAAAGTACGGTTTTTGGGGAAAACATCTATCAGCAGGCATTCCTTCCAGTCGCCTGCCGAGCTATCGGCCGCTGCCGTGGGTGTGAGGGCGCCGTGGCGGGGAAACGCAGGTGTACATTGGCACTGCGCAGGCGGCCTTCCCCTTCTCAGGGCATTAAAACGGCCCTTATTTACAGAGAACAATGGAGAGTTAAAGGAGAACAGGATGTGAGGATGACAATGTGGGGGGACAGCGGACCTTCCTCTCCGCGGCGGCGCACGGCGTAGCTCCAGATTGAGCTGTGGCCTTGCTGTCGTTTGACTGGGCTTCCTCTCTCGCTCTTCTCTTTATAGTTTGGGAGATATTGGCCGGGGTGGCCGCCCGCCCGTCAACACAACCCCCCCTCCTTCCAGCTTACAAGGCCTTCACAGCTTGCGCAGAGTCAGCCAGCACCTTTGAGGTCAGGCTCATTTCACAGTGGGGGGCTCCTGACACCACCCGGTGACAGATGAGTCCGCAGTGTGGACGGGCTGGTGGCCGGTCCCTCCGCCAGTCTGCAGAGCTGCCCTGTCACTGTCCCTGCATCAGACAGGGTCCAGCTGAAACTCCTGCCTTGTCCAGCTCTTTTCCCAGACTTCTCAGACCTTTAGCTTGCTAAATAAACGGGCTAATAAAACACAGGTTTAACTATCAATAGCTGTGTTTGCCCTCTGTTACGTAAGCAGACATGATCAGAATAATCACATAATGATCTAGACGGTGATGTGAGTTGGCATCACGGCACGATGGACATTTTCATAGGACCAGTTCACAGCAGAGAGGAATTCTGGGTCATGTCCTCCTAGCAGGGCATTAATATTAATATATTAGACACCCCCAGTCTGCTTATGGGGACACCAGGCATTCTAGGGGCTGTCGATGGATTACTTTCACCCATGCCAGCATTCTGGGGGGGCTGCCTCACATGATGCGGCTGAATGACATGAGTAATGGCAGGAGGGATGAAGGACAGGAAAGTCCCAGGCGACAGGGACACACCAGGGGACTCCCTGCCTCCGCAGTGCAGCCAGTGAACTATACAACCAATATGCAAATATATCACCAAGGACACTATGTCTGTAATCTGAAGGTCGCTGGTTTGAATCCTGTGGCCGGCAGAATGGTGCTTCTGGGAACCTGAGTGAGGCCCAAGCGATTGGTTGGCCCTGCTTTTGCTTTGGATGAAGGTATCTGCTGAAGTAATAAAATGTAAATGTGATAGATTGCATGAAGAAATACATCAAAGACACTGAGTGAAATCTGTGGCTGCAGCATCTCAGTGACCATGTACTGCTGCTTTGATGGGAAACGCGGGAAACGAGCCTGGCTTCAGGGAGGTGTGGCCACTGGGAGGCGTGGTCCTCTAGGAGGCGTGGCCACTGGGAGGCGTGGCCACTGTCTGGGCTGTGAGTCACTCCGGTGAGAGGCTTGGCCTCACCGCCTGGAATGTAACTATATTTGGCTTTTATTCTTGGTACCAGCACCGACTGGAGCCTGACCCAATCCCGGGCTGCTTTTGGTCCCACTGCCATTTCCATCACATCCGCATTCGGCTTAAACGTCGCCTCCTACCTCTCAGGTATATAAAGCTTCTACATTAATACTTATTTGGTGACAGCAGACGGGCAGAATGTGTGCATAAATACACACGGCAGCTCATTGTTGTGGCTGTGGCTGTTTTTATTTCGGTATGTCTCTCTGGTCCTGAGCCCCAGGCCCGGTACAGACAATAGACGCTTTCTGGTTGCCAAATAAGGGCATTTTTCGCAAAGCCCCAGCGATCAAACAGGAACTGCCATACTCAGGTCTGACAGGCGAGCGATGAGCCCACACAGGAAGCTCGTGCCAGAGACCCCGAGCCCGCAGGAAGGCACCATCCAGTGGTGCGTGTCCATTCACGGACAGAACGTGACAGCACGCTGGACACGGTCTGTGTCGTTCATCTGTGTGTCACTGTGCTGAAAACTTCACCATGTAACTGCTCTGTCTAACTGTGAGAGTCTCCAGACAGTTTTCCCTCTATTTTCAGTCAAGGTTACGGATTGTCACAACCTCAGAATTTAGAATCAGATTTATTTGGCCAAGCATGTTCGCACATACAGGGAATGTCTCCAACCACTTGCGCAGTGAGACACCGTGCTTCCAAGCCAGAGAGTCAGGCCGTGCCTCCAAGCCAGAGAGTCAGGCCATGCCTCCAAGCCAGAGAGTCAGGCTGTGCCTCTAAGCCAGAGTGTCTGGCCGTGCCTCTAAGCCAGAGGGTCAGGCCGTGCCTCTTCGCTAGAGAGTCAGGCCGTGCCTCTAAGCCAGAGGGTCAGGCTGTGCCTCCAAGCCAGAGAGTCAGGCCGTGCCTCTAAGCCAGAGTGTCTGGCCGTGCCTCCAAGCCAGAGGGTCAGGCTGTGCCCCTATACCAGGATGGCACAGTCTACTGGACGACATGGACCACAAAAAGGTGAACTGGGTTAAAGTCCAGTGCCCCACAGTGAGTGCACCCCATTCCTGTGTCAGCAAAGGGCCCATCACTGCCACCCGCCGCCAGCCACACTCCCCGCCCCCCTAGTACACACTTTGCCCTTGCCGCACACCCCACCCACTGCTTCCTTGTCACATTGCTCCACGGCCCTGCAAGCATTTCTGGTCATTCGTTGTTTACGGCCTTAGATCAATTTCTGAATGTCACCTGACTGCAGCCTATGATAAACATGTAGGAAAGACAGTCTTTATTTTACTGAAATCTGCAGCAAGTTGCAAATGCATCCTCTCGTCTCTGTACAGTGATGTAATACTATGATCAATTAAAGGCTGATTGACATCAGCAAGCCTCCTCGTTGGCTCAGCTCCTTCATGCAGTCATTTAGGGGTGAGGAGCTTGTGTACCACACAGCTGCGGGTATGACGACACGTGTTACACGGCCCACAGGGCCAGAACCCATCCCAGCACAGGGGTTCCCCCCCAGGCCTCATGGGTCACGGATAGAAGGTCCTGTATAACTTTTCCCACTCTGAACCGCATGTGAATTCCCGCCCACACAGCTGTTCTGATCCCACCCCCCCACAGTCCCTCCCACCCCCAGAGGGCGAGCAGTGTCCAGACCTGTGGATGCATGCTGGATGTCAGCTTTATAATGCTTTATAATGCACACTGCTGTAGTAAATGAGTCCCCCCCCACAGCATGTCGTGTATTATTGGCCATAAGCATGCTGGCAATTCTTACTTATTCAGCCTAAATACTAACAATATAGAACAAAAATCCTTCATTCAAGACCTTGCAGCACAAACACATTAGCTAATATGTTTTACACAGCATGCTTATAATACTGAGCTGCTGTTTAGGGCTCTTTTAATGCAGCACCCTTAGTGGGTTCAGTGCGTGTTAAAACCTGAGTAATCAGAGGTTATATCAAGACGCCGCAGTGACAAGATGCAGGTTCAGGCGAGCAAGTGTCTGGGTATTTTTGCTCATGGAAATCAACAGCAGCAATGATGAGAAGCGCTCAGTTTCATGTGTGTGTTTAGCAAGTCGACTTTGCATAAATATAAAGGAAGGGAGCTTGTTTACATGGCAGAGTAACATCCGCAGAACGGTCTGTTTCTGTGTCCAGGAGGGCAGCGGGTGGACAGGTCCTCTCCTCACTCTGTTTTTCTTTCTTTCTTTCTGTTTTTTTTTTTGTTTCAGAGGCCTCGCCCTCCAGGAGATGTAACACCATAAAAGGAAATCTTTAAACGTGTCACATGGTGCTGCTGTTGATGCAGGGCCCAATCACGTGGGACTTTTTCACGGAAACCAGACTGAAACTAGCGGCTGAATGAATGGGGTTGCTCTGGGCTGGGGCGGACTGGCGAGCACGGGCCAGTTTTCACTTCTGCGTTGCACGAGGAACTCGAAATCTCCACGTTTCCCCTCCAGGCCTGACTTAGGCAAGCTTCTCTGTGGCTTAAAGAGACGGCTGTAATTTCGGACATGTGCAGGAAGAACACGGATAATTACTGGTGTGTCACTTACGGGGTGTGTGTATTTCGTCACTGGCATGTTCCTGATGCGGGAGGTGCGGCCCTTCTGGAGGCCAGGTAGCCTTGTTCACAGTAGGGCTGATGCCGGAATGCATGTAAATCAGAGGACAGTGCAGGTAGCAATTGTGGAAGTAAAAAAGGGCTAAAGAGTAAGGAAAACAGGATAGTAAATGTCAGTGGGGCCCCCGACTTTGTAGTAGGAAAGGCCCCCACCCCCCTGGGCCTTGTCAGCCCCCCCCACATTCTCTTTACAATGCAAACAGCCCCTTTCCCAGATTCTGACATTTTTCCCCCTAACACCCTCACAGCCCCCCAGCGATAAGCTCAAATGCCCCCCCCGCCCCGTCACTCAGACAATTCGTCGTTTGCCGCTGGAACAGCAAACAGCCGTCAGAACAATGTCTCTGGGCGGAGTCTGCCTTCCCCTGCCTCTCGCTGAAGCTCCTTATAAGGGAAAAACCAGCAGGTAGCGGCAGCCAAGCTTAGTCACGGCTGCGTGGCCCATGTGCAGCTCAGGCTCCCCCGGCTTCCTGCCGATCTAGGGGAACCTCTCTCTTGCAAGCCCCCCGCTTTCCCCCCAAGTCCCGGGGCTTTTAACCTCTTAGGCACCATCCCCCACTCGGAGGCCGCCATTAACGCTCTCCTGTTGCCGGGAGACGAGGCTCGCTACACACCCGGAAATGCTGCTGCTGGGGGAGACCCGGACACGTCCGCCAGTGACAGCCCTGCAGTCCACTGCTGAAGGGGCCCGACCCGGCAGCTCCTCCAGGCCCCAGTGTCCCCCACTGTGTGTTGAACACGGCCCCCGCTGTCTCCGCTTGCCGCGGTCAGCTTGCGATGGCTGGGGGCAGAATACCAGCCTCTACATGCTCTCGCTTCTCAAGAATGGAAACCCCCCCCCCCCCCCCCCGAGAGAGTTATAGCACTCACACAGCCAAGGGCCAGACGGCTCAAAAACTGCCGGTATTTTTGCCGGGGAGCCCATTGCGTGTTTACATCAGCACCATTATCTCTGTCATCCTCTGGCGCAGAGTTGCCACCCAACGAGGATTTATCAGGTTTTAAACACGACTGCAGGGCCATGAACACGCGAGTGAGAAAGGGAGGATTGCAAAGGCTGGACATGATCGTGCATTAATCATGGGTTAATAATAATCAGGGTCTCACAAATGCTGTGCTGGGGCATGTTTTGGTGAAACTTCCTCTCCGAGTCCATGTTGTTTTCCTGTGAAATACTGCTGTCGCTTTAAGACAGCCACGCCCCTTCATACTTCCTCTTCCCTTCTACCTGTCAAAAAGGCTATTTATGGGAAAGACAATACAGTCCATTCTGCATGTGCATAATGAAGCCTCTCGCACGAAACATGCAAATCAAATTATCCACGATGTTTCTGCATGCTTTTCTAACCGGCTTAGTAACGTCACATGGCACTCCGGTGCCTCCGAAACGGCAGCGTTGTGGAATGAGTGTGCGTGTGTGAGCCTGCGTGCTTCTCGAGCTTCCGTGACATCACGCATCAAACTGTGCAGTGTCTGCAATATGAAGACTGTGTGGACACACTCGGACAATCAGAGGGCAGGGGAAATGATGCACCGCTCCTTTAAGAAGCATGCAGAGAATTTCAGACAAACCCTCTGTCTCTCTCCCTCTCTCTCTCTCTCTCACTCGCTCACACCCTGAATGTGGGCTGTGACCATGCAGTTCTCATTTGAAAAACATGCCCCATTTTCCCCCTGTTTCGAGCTTCAGGGAAATCAGAACGGGGCTGGATGCTGCTCTGAAAGCCTGACTGCTTCGCATGTGTAACTCAGACCATGTGGACACACACATTCCCTGGAAGAGAGAGAGCTGCAGCGGCCCCCTCCCACCCCCACACACAGACACGCAGACTCACAGACACACACACAGACACAGACACACACACACACACACACAGACACAGACACACACAGACACAGACACACACACACACACCCTTTCTTATTTCCAGAACCTTTACTGCTTCTGGGTGCTTTCCAGAGGGGAGCAAAGTCCAGTCTCTTAGTGTTCTGCTCCCTCCTATATCTCCCCCTCGCCCCCGCAGCTCCTGCATTGCTCCCCTCGCCCCCACAGCTCCTGCATTGCTCCGGCTCTTTCACTGCTCCTGGCTGACCCTCCTGACTTTTGACTCTTCAAGGTCAGCCAGAGGACTTCGAGGAAGACCAACTTCGAGGTGGCGGGGAGCTCTGCAGATCTGAGTCCCTCGGTCCTGCCCGGTCGTCCTACCGCCAGCTGGGGGAGGACACACCGACGGGGCTCTGTCAGATAAGGGGAGGGTTGTTTGGGTCAGGCGGCAGAAGCGTCCCGCCAGGGAGATCGCATTTCACAGATCAGTGCCGTGTCCGATGTCAGACATGGGCACCCAGCTTCGGGGCGTCAGCGCTGCAGAAATTCACCCCCATGTCTAACAGTCACATACAGAATGATACAGGTGTAGCTAAGGCCTCCCACACCTTCAGGTGCGTGTTTTTCCAGCGACGGCTGCCTGTCACACCGCAGACCTGGCAGGAGGGAGAGAGGCGGCGTCTACAGAAGCCTACAGGTCTGTGACAGTCATAGCCTTAAAAGGCAATACGGCGCCACTGCAGCCCAGTGAGATCTGAGGGGCGGCGCGGCGGAGACCGGGGGCCAGGTGACACAGGAGCGGCCACAGGAAGGGGGGCCGTGGACTGCTGAGGGCCCCCTCCCCCTGCTCAGTGGTCTGTGCTTGCCGCAGGTGAGCCGCGCTCTCGCCGTGCCTAAATAAGGTAAGTCCCAGGTGCAGCTCACATGCCTGCAGTCCCAGGAAGGCTTCCCCAGGTCGGCCCCCACTCCCAGCCGCCAATAAGGGAGGCAGGAACACGGCAGCTACAGCTTGGGACCTATGGTGGGGTGGGGGGGGTTCTTCAAATTTATTGGGCTTAATTAGTTACTTGGAAAAAGAACACAGCTGAAGGAGGGGGGAGGGGGGTATTTTCATGGAAATAGTGGGAGGTGTGTCTGGAATGTGTTTGGATCATTTTCATGCTGCATGGGGGGGTGCGGTTGGGGGTTTCTAGGTATAAACATGATCGTTACCTTTCGAGACTGTACTATACAGCATAACATTTCATGGCATTTTTTTCTATTTAAGGCGTTACCATGCCGATGCAGATATTCTATTAGACTGCGGGGGAGGGTACTGTTTTCAAGCCCTGCACTTAAGCACACCTTAAACCAGGCTTCAGGGACACCCAGATAAAAATGTGTATCTTCTGGCAGGGAGCTGGGAGAGAGCAAAAACGTGGGTCCTGGGGTCCCCGAGGACCGGGCTGGGACACACTGCCTTAAAGTCACACAGTCTCTGCTGAGACCTTCCTGTCCAGGAGGACGGCAGGCAGCTGTCTTCTGTTGCCCCCCCCCTTGCAGGTCCCCAAGGCCCCTAATTCCTGACCAGGCCTCTCAATAATCCCAGAAGACATTGGCCAAGCCTGAATAACAGCCTGATTTACTACAATAATCAATTACACTAAATGCCCCCCCAGGACTCCAGGAAAAGGTCTTACCTGGATGGCTTTACCAAGGTTATCTTTTTTAAAGCAGTGAAAAATGGCTAATTCTGCCATCAGGACGGTCAACCCTGGGGAGTCCCCTCCTGATACGGGGGTGCTTAGGGTTCAGCAGCGAGGGCCGGTTGGCTGAGGGGGGTGCGGCGGCACTGGGCTTAGCTGACAGCAGGCTTGGGGGGCCATGTCCTAGGGGAGGAAGGAGAGGTAGGTCACCATTAGAGAGAGCTGTAGAGGGCCACCTGGGCCAGATGTTAATGAAAACTATTCCCTGACAGCAGATGGGGTCTGTCCCAAGATATCAGCATCAAGGACTCAAGAGCAGAGCACCATTGTCTCTGGGCTGATCGAATATCACTTAGTCATTCCTTTCATTTGGTGCTTCTTCCATGAAACTTCAATGCCTGGAGATGCGGAGTTTCACTGACGACATTTCCATTCAGGAAGTTCCTGGGTGCTGCACAGCCGGACATGGCCCTGAGGAAGTTCACAGCAGCCCCTCTGAAACACAGAGACAAAGAGAGAGTGAGAGAGAAAGAGAGTGAGACAGAGAGAGACTGAGAGAGAGAAAGACAAAGAGTGAGACAGAGAGACCAAGAGAGAGACAGAGAGAAAGAAAGACAGAGAATGAGACAGGGAGAGAGAGTGAGACAGAGAGAGAGTGAGACAGAGAGACATGGAGAGAGAGTCAAAGAGTGAGACAGATACTGAGACAGAGAGAGACAGAAGAGAGAGTGATGGAGAGAAAGACAGAGAAAGAGAGACCAAGAGACAGAGAGAGAGATTTCCTGTCACAGGAGGTGCCATCGAACATCTGTCTGTGGCTCCGTTAGGCCTTGACACCTCTGAGCCGTGTCACCAGACCTTAAAGAGGGGTGGGGAGTGGGTGGTGAAAAAGGCTGGGGGGGAATTGTTGGATGAATGTGTGCCATTAGCATCTGAAATGGCTTCTTGACCAGAGCACATGTGTAGCTGGGGGC
>JAODJU010000045.1:7452712-7467767 GCA_026776725.1 Gnathonemus echidnorhynchus | reverse complement strand
TTCAGTGTGATATGTACTGTAGCGGGGCACACCACATAATACTGTTTTGGTATACTACGCTTTGGTATACTTCAGTGTGATATGTACTGTAGCGGGGCACACCACATAATACTGTTTTGGTATACTACGCTTTGGTATACTTCAGTGGGATATGTACTGTAGCGGGGCACACCACATAATACTGTTTTGGTATACTATGCTTTGGTATACTTCAGTGCGATTTGCATTGAAGTGGGGTGAATAAAGGAAGAGCTCAGCAGCCACGACATCTTTTAAAAGAGAAGATCGTGTGGAAAAACAAGGTAAAGAGGTCAGTGGTGCTACTTTTTTCATTTAAAAGTCTGACACGTTTATTAAACACAGGACATGCCAAATTTTTACTGATTACTAACTTTTGGGCATGATAAAATGCCTCATTAATATTTTAGGCGCACTACTAACCTGCATAACAAATTGTGGTCGTAAATAAACGCCCGTATAGCACCGGAAAGCTGGTCATCTGAAGTCCTGGTGACTATTGTGCATGCAGGATATAATATGGATGTGATACCGCCCAGCACTACGGCAGAATCCAGAATAAAGGTCCTTCAGGTGCTGAACACACACACACACACACACACACACACACACCAGGCTCACATTCATTGAATACTAGTAGGACCACTGAAGATACGTGAGCAGGATCAGGAATGCCCTCCAGGACCGTTAGTAGGGATAGGCTTCCTATCTCATCGATCGCCGAGACACGGTCCAGTAAAAACCGGTTTGTGACCGTTGGATGCCGGGGTCTGTGTGCCACGCATCGAGAGTGAGCCCCTCGCCACAAGTCAAGTGGGTGGGGCCTTGGCATCTAGCTCTGCCTCTCAGACATACTTAGCTCTGTCCCTCAGCCCCAGCCAAATTCAAGGGTTTGTGGGGAGGCTGGAACAATCGTTGCCACTCCCTTGTGGTGCAGCGTCATTTCTGGCAGCGCAAGACATCCCCCCTCAGCTTGGAAAGATGCCAGGAATTTCCACACTGCCCAGTTAATCCGAGGGCAATGGAAGTGGAAACTATGGGAGAATTTGCTGATTGATATCGACAAATGCTTGCCTGTCCCCACTGACATGTGGGGGTGTTGGATTTGGGTGAGAGGCAGTGGGAATGCCCCCCGGATCAGCAGCACAGCTGCGGGCATTGATGTGACCTGACACCCGTATATAAGAAGCAGCCAGAGCATCGGCCCCCGAGACAGACAGGGCTTACCGGGGAACCCCAGCTGAATGTGGACAGCTGCACTGCAAAACCACAGGGCACTGCAAAACCACAGGGCACTGCAAAACCACAGGGCACTGCAAAACTACAGGGCACTGCAAAACCACAGGGCACTGCACAGCAGACAGGCGTCAGGCGGATCCCCTGGAAAGGCCTGATAGTTCCACCTTCAACCAAGAAAACTGTCTAACAGGAATCAGTGACATTACTGTAGCAGCTAAGCAGTAACTCGAAGCCGATCATTTCAAACATTTCTTAGAGCAGTTCCCTCAATAATTACAGCCATCTCAAACAAGTCATGCCTGGGAGTGATTTAGGACGCGAGATTAAAATGTAAATATACAACATGAACATATAGTCCTCCTGCCACTCCTGTTTCATCAACATTCTCACACTGCTGCAGCAGACCAGGACTTTTTTTGCAGGAAGCTGATTGGAGCACTGTTACCATGGCAACTACAACAGCTCGCGGACAAAGATGAGCCCCAGTGTGAATCTCACTCTCGACAAATATAGAGGCTGTGAGTATGCTGTCATCCCTGCACTTTCTATCTATCTATCTATCTATCTATCTATCTATCTATCTATCTATCTGACCATAAAACAGGGAAACCGTGTACAGCTTTAACACAAATTATGAAAACAAAACATTCTGCCACTGTCTTCTTTTACGGCTCCTTATCTCTCGTTCTGCTATTGGCATCTCCTCATCTTAAGCAAACGGTGGCCCTGCTAGCGGCCTCCGCTAATGATGGAGGGAGGAGGTGGCTGTGGTATGCGAGCCCCCTGCTCCCCTGCAAACAAACGGACGTCTTTCATCATTGACAAAGGAGCTGACCGTCTGGAATGGGAGATAGCAGCCATTCAGAAGGGGTGAAGGGGCAAGATGGGGAGGGGAGGAGAGCATGTGAGAAACTATTGGGGTCTGCACTCTTTCGCACACACACACACAGCTCCACTCAGTCCCTCCCCCACCAACGTATCTCCTATAGGACTCTCTCCAGAGGTCTTTTCGCTGATGGTGCTAAGGAATTAAGCCAAGCAGGTTTTGACGCCAGCGCAGAAACAGCTCCGAACCTTGAACGATGCAACCCGAAAACTCCCAGCCCACTCGAGTGCGGCTCCAGAGCTGGAATCCACAGAGGAAGTTCAGCGGACTCTTCAGAAATGCGAAATATGTCACGCAGCTGTCCGCTGTTGGCCTCTCAGCTCCATATCTGCCAGGGGGTCCAGGCAGAGGTGTAGAGATGTATCGCAGTGTGAGCAGGACAGATAACGCATTCGCGAAATAGCTAGGAGCATAGCAAGAGGCATTACCACCGGTCTACTGCAGGACATAGCGGAAGGGAAGTCAGGTCAGGAGAGAGAGACTGGGGACCACACAGAAACAGCCCCCAGTGATATCACCATCCCAGAGGGTGGGGGAGGATGGCTCAGGCCTGACACGCTCCCAGCCAAGGCCTCGTAGCTGCCAGGTACCTCAGCACAAACACAAACACTGTTGCAAAGTCAGATATCTGTCAGACACACTGGCCTGTGGATGCTTGGGTCTGCATGATTATCTCACAGAATATGTCACGATGCTGGGCCGCTGTGACCTCACCCGCATCGACCCCCCCACACCCCCCAGTGATGAGATCTCCAGATGGGCCACTCTCAACTCCTCACCTCACATTATCCTGGTGTGGACATGTGAGACATACTCAGTCACCCGTTACAGCAGGTCCGTTCCACGACACCAGCGGGCTCCCGATTTGTGGATCTGTACGATAGCGGTAACTGACACCCAGCGACCAGTCCTAGCAAACATTAGCCTCTCAGTCACTTCATTCTCACACTGTGACATATTTACGGTCCCATTCTTCAGCAGAGGCTGCATTGGGGCCCAGCTTTCAATGCTAATTCTCTCCACTTTTTGTTGCATGAGAACATTTCAGTTCTTCGCTCACACTTGCACAATGAAAAGTAACACAAAAGGACCAAAAAAACAGCACAAAATGATCTACTTCAGTAAACCAGAAAAGCATATATTATTTAAGAAATTGAAAGCATCTATAATGAGACATAGTAGCCTACACTCATTGAAATCCAGATCCTTTCATGGGACATACTGAAAATTGCGGTCATCTCATAAAAACTGTATTTTTATACTGTCAAAGTTACACCAATATTATGTGGACGGAGCGGTTGTATGCCGTTCACAATCTTCTTGCCCTTTCTGAGCAGCTTTTCACGCTTATGAATAGATCATTGTGTGATCAGACACACGGAGTTTTGTCCTCCTTGTTTTTTTGTCGCCGGTGACGGGATAATATATCAGAAGCGACACGTTCTTGTCACACGTCTGCTTACCGACTGGCATTCATGCGTCTTAAAAACCAACAATAAAACAAGAAACAACGACCATTAAGAATTGATGCAAGACAATACTCTCGATTAAAAGTCATTTCACGCAGATCCTTCTGTTTTAACATTTCCCGGTGACGCAGAAATGCCGTGTTTTCCGGTGCATCAGGATCTCTTATTTTAGGGCAGATACATTGCACCGCTTTTTAAGGGACACACCTATTGGCGCTGGAAAATGCTCCTGCTGACAGCGCTTCTCTGCAGATCATCGGCGTTTTGCGGCAGATTTTTCCTCCAGGCTCATATTTAAAGGCGGAGGCGGAGCCGGCAGCCTGACATCACCCGTCCGTATAAAAGCCGCATCTGTCTGGCTGGACGTCGGGCTGTCTGAGGCTGCTGTTCAGTACGCGCTCCCGGTTTGGACAAAGCATCCGCACAAGCATCGCATCCACCACATAATCCGATCAGACCCAGCGCTTTCGCTCTCTGCCCTAGCTACAACCATGACGGCAAACGGAACCAGCGACATGCTCAAAATCCAGTTTGGGCTCATCAACTGCGGGAACAAATACCTCACCGCCGAAGCGTTTGGCTTTAAGATCAATGCCTCAGCCACCAGCATGAAGAAGAAGCAAATCTGGACCCTGGAGCAGGATGGCGACGACTCCAACGTGGTTTTCCTCAAGAGCCACCTCGGCAGGTACATCGCGGCTGATAAGGATGGCAACATCACATGTGACAGCGAGACCCCCGGCGAGGACTGCAAGTTCACCATCACAGCTCACGACGATGGGCGCTGGTCCCTGCAGTCCGAGCCGCACAAGCGCTACCTGGGCGGCACCGAGGACCGCATCGTCTGCTTTGCCCAGACTATCTCCGTGGCGGAAAAATGGAGCGTCCACATCGCCATGCACCCTCAGGTCAACATCTATAGCATCACCAGGAAGAGGTACGCCCACCTGAGCTCAAAGGTGGACGAGATCGCGATTGACAGGGATGTCCCCTGGGGCGTCGACTCCCTGATCACTCTCGTCTTCCAGGACCAGAAGTACCACCTCCAGACATCGGACAACCGGTTCCTGAAGAGCGATGGCTCCCTGGCTCAGAAGCCCGACAAAATGACCGGCTACACGCTGGAGTTCAGGTCGGGAAAGGTCGCCTTCAGGGACTGCGAAGGGAAGTACCTGGCTCCCTCGGGCCCCAGTGGGACCATGAAATCTGGCAAGAGCAGCAAGGTTGGGAAAGATGAGCTCTTCGTGCTGGAACAGAGCCACCCACAAGTGGTGCTAACCTCTGGAAACGACAGAAATGTGTCTACCAGGCAGGGTAAGACCTCCAGTGTCCATTCACCCGCAATGTGCATGCTGTATATTGTAATTAAAACATATATATATATATATATATATATATATATATATATATATAAAAGCTAATAGACAAATCGGTTAATGTTTTCAAGTTGATTTACATAAAAGGTGACATTCTGTAAACTAAAGGAACATTAAGCTGATACTTTGTATATACACCTTTCAAAAAGACATAATGGGCACACGCGGGACTGCAAATCTGATTCCAGAGAGCACAGCTGTAAATCCAGCCATGACCTTCTCTCTCGGCCTCTTACAAAGCTTCGGAGATACCGTGGTTTTATTATACTCCCCCTAACAGGAGACAATAAATTAGAAGTAAACTAAAAAAAAAAAAACGCTCGAACGCGCTACAATCACTCCAAGCTTTGATCGATCAGGGAAAAGTCAGCAGTAGCGATGCGTTTACCTTCCGAAAGCTTTTGTTTCCTGCTGCAGGAAACAGCCTTATAATTTTTTCGCTTTGTATGAAACGTGCGGACGATTGCACTGATTTCACGTTAGTAGTCGTGAAGTGATTTTTAGGCAAGGTCATTTGGCGTCAGCACTACCCCTTTGGCTAAAGTATGCATGTCTTATTTAAAATACAACAGAATAAAACATTCTGCAAAAGGTAAGAAAATCAATCAAATCTTTCCAGCACTTCACCAATTTTTAGTTTCATCTTCGGTTTTTAGTGATATTTTTCATATTTTTGGGTTTACATTTTGATTGCTGTATTGAAAATGTCAATTGAGTATTACTAAAGTTGTTTGCTTTAATGTCTTGCAGTTTAGTAAGAATCGGGTTCAGGGAGGATTGCTACAGTATTCGTGACACTAAATTTGATGTGATGCTTGCCACTTAAACTGTGATTATGCTGCTAAAACTGTTGCTATAGCTCAAAAGAGTGTGAAATGGGTAGCCATCATGTTTGTCTGGGGAAAAGGCCAAACGACAGAATTATTTAAGAACAGACATGCAATATTTTACTAAGAGAAACTATATTCTTCTTTATTGACTTTATGTTATATTTAATTTTATAAAATGAGTTAGAATTATCCTAATACTTTAAACAAAATGTCTGACAAAAGCATGAAACTGTAACCAAGACTAGCACATGTTGTCATAATTACAAAACGCATTCTCTGACCAGTTTCCCAGAATGCCCTTTGATTTCTTAAGAAAAGAGCTGCTCTCCATTCGGGATGATAGTGTGTGAATGGTTTGGCGCGGGATGTGGCCCCACCCACCAGGCGGCTGATTGGATGCCAGGGGCCCGGCGGCTGCACGTGGTCGCTGTAGAATAGAGAGCAACGAGGCCTCTCTCTTGTGCACGCTCCCTTTTGTCAGTCAAAGGCCTTTCATTTGCCCAGCCGTGGCTTGAAAGACTCTAATGAGAGATTTCTGTGGAGCATTCTGGGCCCTGAGACAGGGGCAGGCCAGGCGGGCTGCTGGATAAACAGCCTCTGTCGCTGGCTGTTTTGTCCAGACGAGTGTCGTGCGCCATCGCCTTCGATTTCCTGGCCGGACCATAAATAGATTTGCAAAAAAGCAAACAAGCGGACATAGCTGTCATCTGCATAAGCAAATAATCAGACAATGGCCGGCCGTTTATGGAGTTTGTGGAGGCACTAGCCGGACGCTAACCTGGCGGTCGCAGACCTGTCCTGTTTACCCAGCGGCGCAGCCTTTAGCCTTTAGACCACAGCTCATTACATTAGCGGCTGCTTTCGGCATTTTCTGCCCGTGCGTGAGGAACCGGTTGTGGCCAAAGAACAAAGGCAGAGTGCACCCCCCAGGGCTCTCCCGGCACCCCCCGGCTGAAAGGCCCCAGCCGCCCGGAACAATGGTGGCCTCTTTAGGACATTAGACTCAGTCCACCAATAAGGGAGTAAAATAACATGCTTTAGAAAAGCCTTTAATCCTGCTGCAGGTTAAAAGCTCCCGTAGCTGTACCCTTGGTTCCCTAATGATTTAGAGGAGCTTTTTTCATGTGGACATCTAACTGTAATGGGTTTGGTTTTAGGGTTGCCTGCAGCACATGTCAGCGTTTAAGCCGTCCGTGATTCTGGCGTTTAATCTCCAGGCTCTGGTGCCAGGGCCCAGTGTGGCTTTAAAATGACAGGCTGCACTGTGCGCACTCTCCTCTCCCATTTTCCCAGCCCTCTACGCGTTTCTTCTCTGCAGCTCCTCTCTGCTTTTTATATGCATCAAAGAGACAAGCTCGACGTCAGCCATTCCTCTGCGATGGGCTCTCATTTCACCAGAAAGCTCGGGGCGGCCCAGGCCTCTAGAAGTGCGACTCGTGGTCTGTTAGCCGCTCGCCCCCCAGACCCTCAGCAAGCTGCCTTAATGGACAGAGACACCATATCTGTTGGGAGATCAGTGGGGACAGGTCATCTGTGAAGACGAAGGCTGCCGGAGAGAGCTTAAGTGCGTTTAAGAAGTTCTGGAGATGTGCTTGCTGGTTAGTGGTGCTGATGAAGCCTTCTGGAGGCCGCGAGTAGTGAGCGCTGCTTTATCTACAGACGTTTAACAGCCGCGAGTAGTGAGCGCTGCTTTATCTACAGACGTTTAACAGCTGCGAGTACTTTCACTGATAGGCTCCCATGTTGAATTTAACCAGAAGCTGACATATCAGGAAAGATCACAGGAAAGCAAATAAGCAAAGCAGGTTCACTAAGAAGCCCATTTTTGCAGTTGGTGGAGAGTGAAGAGGAGTTTCTCCTGCCCAGATGGATTTACGGCTCGTTTTAGGCCCCCATGTCCACCGCGGCAGCTCTGCTAAGCAGCCATTTTGGCCCATGTGTTTCTCATCACTCCTGTTCCCCACCTCCCTCCCTCTCTCCCTCCCTCTCGCTCACTCAGTCATACTCGCATATTTCTGTGGAAACTTAATCTTCCCGAAGAGACCATGTTTTGCCAAAGTAATTAAAGGCAGAGATGGGGATAGTTTGACTGGATAGAAGAGTGAACGATGACAAAACTGAAGGCAGCGTACCATGCCAATTAAAGATGGATTCACGACGTGAAAAGATACATTTTCCGATAATAACCCTCTCCTTACGTATGTGCTTTTCCCCTTTTGGAACTTGGGAAGCTGCCCTCTGTTACCCCATCCAGGCCTTTATGCTCTACATGTGTTCCATACAGAAATATGTATCCTCAAGTTAACTCCTTATATATCCTGTGCAGATGGAGAAAGCGGAGCCACTTGATTAGTACCTCAATAGCTCAAATAAAATGCACTCTATTCAGTGGTTCAGTCAGGGTAGAGTTTTAATGCGGCTGCAGGGTCTCCTGTAAATACTTCCAGTGTGGCATAGTCATGTGGTCCTGTCGGTTAAGATGTAACTAAACCACATTTTCCATTAGGTATCAGCTCTGTCCACACACTCTGAAGTGGGTTACTGTAGCTCTCTCACGTCTTGCTTTCTAACAGTATCAGGAGTCAGGTTTCGCTTGCAGAGGATGTGGTCTGTGGATCTGGCTGCTGCTGCCTGACTAAGATTTCTGGCATGTATGAGGACTGGGAGTCCCAGAGGACGGCTCTTCCCTCCCGGGGATGCTGGAGGCTGATCCTCATAGGTCTGCAAAGGTCACTGAGCAGAGTGGAAGGGCTGGATTTCCTACTGAGCTTCTAATAAGTTCAAAAGATGTGGGAACACCTGGACACCATGGTCATTACTCACAGAGTTCATTATTCACAGAAGAAAAGAGAAAAAAAAAAACACCATCACAATGTCTATGGAGATCAGGCAGAATCGCAAATCTCTACAAAAGTATATCTGCAAATAATGTTTGTGTCTGATTTAAGTGTCAATAAGATTTACAAAAAGTCAGCCTTCCATTTGGTGTTTCATTGTTTACGTTAGACCAGGACGCTTAGCCGATTCTGGACATGCTTGTTTTTCAGGAATGGACCTTTCAGCCAACCAAGACGAGGAAAGCGACCAGGAGACCTTCCAGATGGAGATCAGTAAGGACACAAAGAAATGTGCCTTCCGCACCTGCACTGGGAAGTACTGGACCCTGACTGCCAACGGTGGACTGCAGTGTACAGCTTCTACAAAGTGAGCCCAAGCCTAGAGTGTGTCTATATCCTCCTGCTAGGTCCCCTTAGCGTTCAGAAGAATCATCCGTCCTCACAGACACATTCCTGCTGTAGATATATAGTGATGAGCTGATCAATGTGTCTGGTGTCATGGTTCTACTAAAACTCAGAGCTGTACGAGGTCATGAGTTCACATAACCCGTCATTTCAACTAAACTCCTATCCCATGTCATGTCATTCTTTGATTTCCTACTGTTCAAGGTGCTGTAGTGGCAAGTTTAAGTCCAACACTCTCGGTGGAGTTTCTTAGCTAAGGCCTTGTAGAAAGTTCAATGTTTTATTATAAACCTCAAATTAAAAAAACTCAAAGCTATGCATCTGCCAGTTGGTATCCCAGTCAAATTTCTTATAATCTTAGTTCTTATGAAGGTGGTCTCAAGATCAGGGTGAGAGATCAAAGTACATTACGTAGGACAACCCAGAATCATCTAAACAATTGCAAATGTTCCTGTTTTGCCAAATGATCCAATAGGTACCACAATCAGGAAATCACTGCCGAAAACATGTGACAAGCAGGGGATCAGTTATGATCTGGGAGGTCATCACTTTACTTAAACCTTTGCTGCTGCAGTAGACTAGTGGTATAGGTTCTGTAGTCTTAACTGTAACTAAAACTCATACATGGCTTTTCCACTCCAACAGGGACAAAGAGATATAGGGCTATGCAGAACATGCAGTACTTTTCTAAACAGAAAAATGTGTATTTGGTGTGGAAATTGGGATCTATCCACCAGCAATGGGATCACTATCGCTTGGTCGCTTGAATCATCTTGCGGTTTGGTTTGTGCCTCCAGGTCTGCAAACTGCTACTTTGACATCGAGTGGCGTGACAGGAAAATCACCCTGAGGGCTGCCAATGGGAAATATGTGGCGGCCAAGAAGAATGGCCAGCTAGCAGCGACCATCGAATCGGCGGGTGAGTTGGGGAGGGTTGCTCTCCACAGCTGCCCTTCGTGTTGGGTTTCCATTTGTTGGCATTGCCAAGGTCAGAGTTCCGAGGTCCAGAGATCAGATACAACTGAGCACAGCTGCATTTGCAAGAGGCTCTCGAGTCACACCCTTCCCTCAGCCCAATGTGCGAGCCGTATATATTAAAATTCCGATACGTTCTGCTCCATTCATGCCTAGGAGAGACGGAGGAGTTCCTGATGAAGCTCATCAACAGGCCCCTGATTGTCCTGAGAGGGGAACATGGTTTCATCGGGTGCCGGAGAGTGACCGGGACCCTGGACTGCAACCGCTCCTCTTATGATGTTTTTCAACTGGACTTTGACAATGGGGCCTATAGCCTTAGAGGTCAGTCCCAGCAGGACTAATCAGCTACCAGAGGTGTATAGTTCAGGCCCAGTAATTAAACATCCTAGCCAAGGTTTTGTTTCAACCAACCAGTGGAGTAATCTGAGACTGTGACTCTTTATGCTGAATGGTTGGTTGAAACAAAATTTTGGCCTGGATTTTGATTTTCTGGACCCAAACTATCCACACTATGAGCTACCTATGTGCAGCTACATGCTGGTCTTGTGCTTGGTGTAAGATTACACTCTGAGAGTAAGATTTAAGCAAACGCAGTTTCATCTATGCATAGAGGTATCTAATCAAGATTCCAAAGGCCCACCTCAGAAGCTGAAGCATCAGTGACTCTCCACAATCGCTGATGCTGCCCTGTTACCTCAGGTCTGTACTCTCTCCCCCCCCCCCTCAGATTGCACTGGAAAGTACTGGATGGTGGGGAGCGAGTCCACGGTGACCAGCAGCAGCGACACTCCGGTCCACTTCCTGCTGGAGTTCTGTGACTACAATAAGGTGGCCATCAAGACCACGGAAGGCAAGTACCTGAAGGGGGACCACGCCGGGGTCCTGAAGGCCAACGCCGACGCCGTGGAGAGCTCCACCCTGTGGGAGTACTAGCAGCACTTTAGTCACCACTGTGGCTTCTCACTGTTCATCTTTTTCATTCATTTTCCGTTTTTCATTTTGATTATGAGTTTTCTGTAACGTGCATGCATGTGACGTTTAAGTGGCCGAAACTTATCCTCGGTAGCTGAATCAGTCTGAAACAGACTCGACACGCCGGCAATTGTGTGGTTCAGACAGACACCCCCCCACCCAGCACAAAGCGACCTCCGACACGGCAGAGCTCAGAAATAAAGCCCCCCGAATCTGGTTTGTTTGGCAGTAACTTTGGTCGATGCAACTCTGCACTTGACAAAAAACAAAGTTTGATATAAACAAATATCAAAATGTAGTTTCGGGGAAAAAAAAAACCATAACAGAAAAGGAAGATAGTATGAGTGGATATGGTCACATGATCTTACCACCAACCTCAGCCACAAGAACGATGGCCCCCTGCAGATAGTCCGCGTTGCGGTTCCAGCAAGGCCAGTGTCCTCTTGCATTAGAAGGCTTCCTGTTAAACCGCCTTCTCTGCCGCATTTGATCGGTTGCGCTTCCGGCAAGCCGGTCCTCCACATGCACGTTCACAGAGCTGTGAGATCTAGTCCCATCAAATCCGCTAATGTTTGAGTTTCCTGCAAACTATCCCCTTTCATCATAAACTAACTCTCAGCCCTGCCTCTGCTTTAAAGAAAGTCTAAGCCTCTCTGTATATCGCCAGCGCTCAGTATTTTAAAGCCAGAAGACTGATCATAGTATTTCGCAGTAACCGCCTGAAGTTTGAATGTGTAGCCTGTCTCTTCTGTTTCTTGGTATGTAGGAGATCCAGTACTGCTTCAGATATACAGCCCCAGACAACTGGAAACTGTATGCACAACGTTCCTTGCAATATTCTGTTTATTTTCGTGGAAATGTATGAAGTAACACCTCTTGAAAATACCACTTAAACCCTCAGTGTCATTTGGCCAGATGGAGTGGCATGGATTTCCTGATAAGTCTCATCTCATTTATGCCCAAGAGCTGGAGCAAAACAATCTAACCCAGAAATGTTTTATTTTTATTTTAAAAAAAAGTTATACAATGTGAATCGTCGCCCTCTGTGGTGGAGTCGCCTCATTGCCGCTGTGTTAATTGTGTAACTGTAAACCTAAGGTATGTATTACTAGAAGCTCTAAGGTAATGTTGCAGGTTCAACACTTTGTGGATGATGTTTCAGAACATCAGATGATGAGCCCTCCTCTACTAGTCAGACGCTTGTGGAGAGTTTAGTCCTGTTCCTTTTCCCTGGAGCCGTCATATAGCACATCACTTTGTTTACTGGAGTTTACTGGAAATGCACAAATTGTTTTTTTTTTGTCTGGAAAAATCCCATTCCAAGGCACAGGCATTATCATTATCTGGGGGTGGGAGTGGGAGTCAGAACCCTTTTCCTAAGTGACCAATAAAAAAAATCTAATCAATTTGCGTCACCCCATGGTCACCTCACTCACAGGCCAATTGCGGGTCGGGAAGTCTGGACCTCTTCGGAGCCGAATACATTCCGTAATCATGGGCACTCCTTCATAATCACCAAGGGGGGGGCGGGGCATCATGAACACAAAGATGATCAACCAATGAGAACACAGCCTCTTGAGAGCATCCTCTTCAAGGGGTCCGATTCCTCCCAGAGCAGCACTGCCCCCCAGCTCAAACTACACGTCACACTGCTCGAGCCCCAAGGTGCTCTGAAAACTGGTGCTACGCTTCTCTGAAAGCCCACCTCACACCTCCGCTTTGCCTATTTTGGCCTCAAGGGCAGCGGGTTCGATCAGAAAAGGCCCCCTGATGCGGGGAAGCTGCCAGGGTGTCCTTGGAAATACAAGGAAAATCTCTGGGGCAAAGACAGCTTATAAAGGCAAGGAAGAAGGATGATAATGTTTGTGTCTTTCTTAGAATATCAATGAGTTAAAAAAAAATCCCCTTTATTTCATAAAGGTAAGACTTCCTTTTTTATTTTTTTATCATTTTGATAATGTGGTTATTTTTTTCGCTTATGTGCCATTTGTATAACTTAAATCCAATGTCAAATAAAGTTTGCATATGAAACTACAGCAGTTGTTGGTGTAAAATTTACAAGCATTTATGGAAAATGGAAGAAGGAGGCAGCAGTTCATTAGCTGCTGGTGATCCATCAGAAATCTGAGCACAGCCCAATCTCAGGGATCAGAGCATTTTCCTCCCCCTCGATTCTAGCCTGACCCAGGGCTCTCCGTCTGTAAATAAGCATTAAATGGTGCATTTCCCGCCCCCGCCGTCTGACAGACGTGGCCGGGCGAAGCGGGGCGGCTTTGGGGTGTGGGGGCCTCTCTGAGTTTACTTTGGAACCAGAGCTGCTCACATCTCATTGCAGGAATGCAATCATCTCCCTCCCCTAAATGCACCCAAGCCCTTGGATGTCAAGCAGACTGACCTTTCTCATCAAGGACGCTTTTGTGAAGCGAGATTTATTACCGGTGACGGGTTACATCCCATATTTCTGGCTGCCAAGTTACCTCAGAGGTATTGCCACCAACTGAAGAAAGTAAAGCCATCAAACCATTTCAATGTGCTTCTGTTCACTAAATATCTAGCATCGCAGGTATGATGATTAAATATATCAGTTATATGCAGCCAGTCACGCAAAGCTGGTTTGTTTGATTGTTTGAAGCTGGTTTTTGTGGTATCAGCAAATTTTATTTTAGGCAAATTGCCAAACGGTGTCTTGGACTGGCGTTGACGTCTACTTCAAAAGACAAGAAGAAATCAAAGACATCGGCAAGAACAACGTGTCACATGGCCACCTCATTTGTTTTATGTGACACCACAGCCCAGGAGGGCACAGTGTGTTTTCAATGCAGCAGACCCACAATCAGAGCCCAAATAAATGTATTGTGGAGAGCGAGTGAGTCGTTTTAATAAGGGAGATGGCTGCTCCTTAGGAATGGAAGTTACTCTCTCTATTAACAGCCACTGTTGGTTGTAATACTAGCAGTGGCACAGACAGGGAAGCCAACAGTTTACACTCATGGTCACATGATAACAAAACACATGCACTCGACGGCAAACATTACACAGTCACTATAATTATACATAAGAGAAATACACAAATAATGATGATGTCATATGAGGATGACTGTGATTGCTTAAATAAGTGATACCCAAGCCCCTCCCTTGTTGACCCAGGAACACATCAAACTCGGCAAAATAAGGATGTCCATTTAGAGTGTAATGAAGTGCTGTGCAAAGCATGCTGGTTACTAACCCCCCCCCCCCAGCTGCGGTGTCACATTTATGTCAGCCAGTCGTGGAGAGTGGGTGGGACCAGACCAAACAAAAAGGAGTTTGCCTTGGGGACTCTGCAAAGGTGGGGCAACGAAACACTCACTAGCACCAAAAACTCCAGGTTGAAAACATGCCCCCCCCCCCGTGCTCTGTCCATTCCCAGATGGGACACAATTTCACTCCACACCCCATCCCCGGTAATGAGATTGGAGCCCAGCAGAGCAGCCCCCGTGATTCACTTTGCTTTATTTACAGAAAGCAAGGCCAAAGGGAATGTCAATGTCACCAAACACGTCTGTGACACTCATGCCTGCCAGGTGTCTAAGGTCAGACTGGGCCTGTGTCTGCAAAAGCCAGTTAGCATGGTAGCTAAACATTTGTAATACTATATATCATAAATGCATATGCAATATTTATTGCGCCCAAGGGTGTAGATTTGTCAAGTCCTTACCAATATTGTGGCAGTACTGTGTGTGTTAATTTAAAGCACCATTGTATTAAAACCATAAAAACACGTTTATGAATGAATTAGTAAATAGATATATTCATGGCCAAAGATTACATTGATGTTTCTTTACTTTCCTCTTTTCAAATAACAAAGAAGGATAAAATGAGGCAGTTATTTGGGTTTTTTTTGTGTTGAGTCAGGGATCTCAGACGCCTTGAAAGCCGAACGCCACGGTCATTTGAGAGCAGGGTTGCCATGGAAACCGGAGCTGGATGATGAGCGGGCTGAGTCTGTGGCTGGGGGGTTGGGGACCAAGCCGGCAAAGGTGGGCGCTGTGAAAACGCAGCCCCC
>JAODJU010000045.1:7429749-7447915 GCA_026776725.1 Gnathonemus echidnorhynchus | reverse complement strand
AACCGCAAACATACCACCCCCCACCCTGACCCCACCCTCTGCAGCAGCCCCCCCCCTCCCCCCGCAAACCTGACATCGGTGCAGAGAATCAGCCTAAAACAACTGACGCGCTGCAGCACGTCACGCTTGGAAACATGTGCCACGCGCAGCAAAGACCACAGGCTACGCCAAGCAAAGACCACCATTTACCTTATTTATGGATATTTATGGTACTTCGTTAATTTCAATTGTTTTCGGTATAATCCCTTATTTTCCCAAATGAAACTAAAGTCACCTTCAAAGATTTGTCCTTGCATAACAGAGCTGAAAATGACACCTCCCTTGTTTAGGAGATTAATCTAGCATCTTTAAAAAGAACAAGTACCACATGTGTTTGGTTTAACTGTCTTTTTTTTCCTCCGGTTCCAACAAGGACTATTAAGCAGACCCCCCGCCTCCCCCCCCCCCAGACAAAGAGCTGCAGATTTCCGAGGTCTCCAGATGGCATGACGAGCCCGGCACCCCCTCCGTCCTGCTTCTCTGGCTGTTCCTGCCTTTGTCTGCATTTCTATGCTCTTCCCCTTCCTCTGCTGGCCACGTGCAGCCCTCTCTCGCACCAACACCGCAACGGCAGTGAGGAAAAAAAGTCGTCGCACAGAGGCCATTGCTGCATCACGGACACAGCGGTGGTTAAAGATGGTGATCCGCTCCAGGTTCCATTGCTGACTCATTCAAAATGGCAGGAAGAGCTAAAGTACTCAGCACGCTGCACACAACAGCCCACCGGTGTATCACAGCCCGTGAGAAACATTTCCCCATTTAGTCACTAAAGGAGACTGAAATTACCCGTTCAGGGTTACTTCTACATGAGTCTGATCCACAGGACCTCACATGCTGAGGAATTTTTGGTAGTCATGGCGACGCTCCTATTTACTCGGTCCCCTAGGAAACCCAGTAAAATACTCAAACACCATTAACGATGTGAAAGTGCAAAGATTTGTCATGACATGTTGAAAGAGCAGCATGCATCTTATTGATTATTTGCTGGACATTTTTTCGATCTCCCCAGAAATGGGTAAGAATCATGATGAGAAAAACTGTGTGAGTGGAGCCGCTTTTCCCAGGGTCCCGTGGGAAAGCTGCAGGAAGAGACCCAGCCAGCCAAAGGTAGCATCCCCTCATGTAACTGGAAACCTGTTCAAATGGACGCAAATCACATTGCACGGCAATAACACAGCAATTTACCATACTCCACACGTGAGCTTATTCTATTTTCCAGCAACAAATCCACACATCGCAGAAGAATCACTTCTGACGAATATTTTAATCTAAGACGTCCATCTTGGTAAACTCTGCCAAGGGAAAAGCGAGGCCCCCTCCACCTCTGCCCAAGGAAAACCGTGACTGCCCCTCTGCCTCTGGTCAGGGAAAAGTGTGACTGCCTCTCTGCCTCTGACCTGGGAAAAGCGCGGCTGCCACACTGCCTTTGACCAGGGAAAACCGTGACCTCCCCACTGCCTCTGATCAGGGAAAATCGTGACTGCCTCTCTGCTTCTGGTCAGGGAAAAGCGTGGCCGCACCTCTGCCTCTGACCTGGGAGAAGCGTGGCTGCCACACTGCCTTTGACCAGGAAAAAGCGTGGCTGCCCCACTGCCTCTGACCCAGGAAAAGCACGGCCACCCCTCTGCCTCTGCCTCTGATCAGGGAAACATGTGGCCCCCCTCTGCCTCTGCCAAGGGATAAACGTGGTGGTCCCTCTGCCTCTAATCACAGAAAAACCGTGACTGCCTCTCTACCTCTGACCAGGGAAAAGCATGGCCCCCCTCTGCCTCTGCCCAGGGAAAACCGCAGTCGCCCCTCTGTTTCTGTCCAGGGAAAACTGTGACCGCCCCCCTGCCTCTGCTCAGGGAAAAGTGCAGCCACTCTCTGCCTCTCCCCAAAGAATACTGAGACTGCCCCTCTGCCTCTGTCCAGGGAAAACTGTGACCGCCCCCCTGCCTCTGCTCAGGGAAAAGTGCAGCCGCTCTCTGCCTCTCCCCAAAGAATACTGAGACTGCCCCTCTGCCTCTGCCAAGGGAAAACTGTGGCGGTCGCCCCTCTGCCCAGGAAAAACTGTGACCACCCCTCTCCCTCTGATCAGGGAAAAGTTGGCCTCCCTCTGGCCAAGGAAAACCATGGCCGGCCTCTGCCTCTGGTCAGGGAAAAGCTGGCCGCCCCCTGCCTCTGATCAGGGATAAATGTGGCCGCCCTCTGCCTCTGTCTAAGGCTAGCTAGCAATGTGAAAAGCCCTTTTCAAGACTCCTCCCAGCAGTGCACTTCTGCCAATGAACAGTGATATTTACAGGGCACATGGCTTTGGCGGCTGCATGCATAATGTGACTTTGTTAAGCTGTGTGATTGCAGGCCTGCGTTCTACCTTCTGTGTGAACTGGAAACCAGTTGAACTGGAGGCTCCGGCTGCCAGCCGAATACCGGTGCATGTTTGGTACACCCTGAATAGGTGTATCTGTGTCTAATCAGAGAAAGAGGATAAATTGAATTTTTCATTCGCATTTTGCACAGGATAGATATTTGCGTTGGTGGGCTCAGTCCTGATTTAGCATTCGTTGTCAGCTCTCTCCAGCAAGGGTGCTGGGGCTCACAGTTACATGCTATCTATTTGAGTACCGATCCATGGTTTGAGTGCTGGTGGATAGAGCTGGCAGGATTCCAAACCAAGGTAGGCCTCCAGGCCTGCCCTGTCGATGTGCGCCAGCTTCGTTTCCCTGCCCTTGTCAGGGCACTTGTCCTGTATGCGTGGCTCTCATGGAAATACATGAAGCCCCTAAGATATGAACCAGCTCTGTTCTGAGAGCAGGTTCGCAAGTGAAAAAGTTTGCAAGTCCAACGAAGTTAGCCTAGGGCATCCAGCTGGTGATGCTCCAATCCTCAACTCCTATCGAAACATGCACACGCACAGCTATTTGTACATAAGAAAATGCTTTTAAAAGTTAATATTTCTGTTTTTGTTATTGAGTTCGGGTGCATTTTAACAACCAACAACTGAGAGTTCTTTTTTCCATTGTTTTCAGTCAGCTGATCTAGCTTATCGCTAGCAAGGGAGCCTGCGTTACTGTATGAAGAATATCAGAGTTATGCATCAGAGATGCTTAACTCTGCATGTCCTCTCAATTTTGAATTGCGAGGCCATGCAGGGGGTGGCACGGTGGGGCAGTGGTTAGAGCTGTTGCCTCACACCTCTGGGACGTGGGACGACGTTAGTCCTCTAATTAATAATCTAATTAGGGAGCTGCAGCAAAAACCTGCATACACAGCGGCCCTTTGCGGATAAGATTGGCCACCCCTGACAGTAAGGATGCTGGCAGTATGGTTTGTTGTTTCTAGGGCCCTACTCAAAAATTCACACCCTCCCCCCATTTGTGGCCAACAGGGGGCCTCCAAACCTTGGGGTCCCACAAAAATACATGGTTTGAGTGGCAGCAAACATCATCGCTGGTTGCTGGTTTAAGTTCCAGCCATGACCCAGCATTACCACCGAGAAAGGCACCTACCCAGAACTGCCAAATATCCATAAGTATGGAGAACGAGCCCCGCCAGATGTTGAGGGTTAACGGCGATTCAGGCCTCAAATAGAACGGCAGGACGCTCCTTTAGGTTCAACTTTGATTCTCACAGGTTTCACTTCGCTCACGGCAGCCCAAAGGTTCACATCCCCCACCTGGCAGCTGGGCACGCTTCTGCTTTTCCTGATGAGCCACATTCAGATGTACATCCCCCACTGCCCCGCTGCGGTACTTATCTGAGAAACATCAGCAGGTAGAACTTATCGGGGAGCCATTTTAAACATGGGAATTACGTGCGGCCGTTTGCTGAAAACGTCAGCTGACCAAATCGGGTGGGAGGACCAGGCAGGCAGGAGGAGAACTACGCCGGTCACTGCCAATGCAGGCAGGCCATTTTAAACCGACGCCCCGTGACTGACCAGCGCCACCATCCTGCCACCCTAATAATGGCACAACTGGGAGCTGCATGGAAACAGCCTGCAGCTAAACGCAGCTGGCATCAATATTTGAAGGCGCTTAGAATATTGATGAAGGCGGCATCTGTTAGGTAGCAGGTGGCAGCAGCTGTGCGGCGCTGTTGGGAGCGACGATGGGCTGCGGACGTGCTTGCATGCTGATCTGGGAGAGCCGGCCCTGCAGCACGTGTGGACAGAAGCCACCTTATAATTAAAAAAAGAGGATGTAACAGAAATAATGAATGATTAATTACATATTTAGGGAGGAGCATGGTGTATTATCTTTATTGGTCGTAGAGTAAGAGCCAGAAGGTTCCTCAGGCGAATGGATAATAGGTGTCTGTGTTGGGTGTGTATCGAGGAGGGAGGGATCGCCACCGGCCGTGACAATGGTGAGAGGGCTCACCCTGGTGGTGACACAAGGAACTGCATGTGGCGAGGCAGCGGGTCACACGTCTGCTTTGCAATTAATCGCCCGTCACGGCCTGGGTCGCTGGAGACAGGAGGCGTGGCGGTGTGGTCCATAAACTGTCTCATCGCCATGGAGACGTATGTGCAGGAAAAAGGGTGTGGGGTGGATTGGGAATGGTCTGTCGCATCGAACACGTGACATCAACCCCCCCCCCCACTTATTTCTGTGGTCTTGGATGCCTGAACACAGACAGTGGAGGGTGGATGATCATTCGCTTCTGGTTAGGCCACTCTGGGTTCCGGAGAATTCCGATAAGGATGCTCTTTGGGTGGCGGGGCGGGGCGAAGCGGCTCGTCGTACCGGGCCATGATTCCGGCAAAAGTGAGTCAGAGATGCTTGTGACTGGCACCATGCAAGGTCCTGTGACAGGTCACCCAGCTTTGAGGTCCCAGGGCGGGATGTGGTATGTTGGGGTGGCAGGTGGGCCTGTACCTGCAGCCTTAATGGACCCTCAGCAAAGCCACGGAGCAAAGCCAGCCTGTAGCCTGAAACATCCTGTTAAGGTAATGGCTGTAAAAATACAAACATGAACAAAAGTCACATTTCCCATATACACCTTCAGCCTTCAGCTTCCTTTGACAGGTCTTTGGCATCTCACGGTAGTACGTGCGTTTGTTATTCATATACGGGATCGCGGCCGTGAAACAGGTTTGGAGACCTTCACAGCCAAAAGTCGTTAACCAGCCGAGGCGAGAAGGGGCCGTGGGGGGTGGCGTGAGGGAAGCAAACACCCCACACGAGGTGCTGTGGCGGTTTTTATACCCCCTCCGCAAATAGTGCGGCGACGTCACAGGGTCAGGCAGTCACTGGTGGCAGTGGGGCATGGCTTCCTGAAGGAGTGCCAGAGCATGGAGGAAGAGAAGAGACGAGAAGAAGAGAAGAGAAGAGAAGAGAAGAGAAGAGAAGAGAGGAGAAGAGAGGAAACAGCAGGAGGAGGGGCTGACGAGAGCAAGGGCTAAACTGACAACCTGCTTCCCCGAAAACGGCAGCTAGTGACAGGAAGCATTTCTCTCTGCCTGTGACCCACGTAACCGATTCAGCAGCAGGGCGGTCGAGCAGCACCAGCAGAGAGCCGCTGCCCCTGACACGACACACAAGCTTCCTGTCTGACATGACTCAAGGCGGCCATGCTGCACGGGAAGTACAGCCTCACTTGGACTTTTACCTCCTTCCATTCCGAGCCTCTGCATCGAAACCAAATTCATTAACGACACTTAATGAGCCAGATGACGGTTCTGGAAGATTCCGGTCCATCCTGCCAGACGGACGCTCTCAAGAGGCTGGTTTTGGTTTATCCTCCCCTGTATTATCAGTGAGACAAGCTTCCAGAACATTCCCCCATAAAAAAAATGTATTCCCAGGACGTCGTCAAGGTCATACTGGAGCATTTTTCATATGGAGGGAGCTGTTTAAGGGGGAGGTTTATCTGCACAATATTTCCCTCATGAATAGAGAAAAATATAGCTGGAGGGACAGAAACAATCACACTAAGCCTCAAACTACCAGTCAGGACTAGTTAGTAATGGTAATCTGCTGAAGCTTTGGAAACATCTAGCTGTTATCATCATGCATCCTGCTCCAGATGCGGGACACGCCTAAACCGGGCCGCAGAAAACGTACGCTGAGGCTCCACAGAAACCCTAGATGAAGCCCCCCCCCAGCTCCCACCTCCTTTAGCTGGATGTCTTTGAAATACTGCCCCCCCCGTCCTTCCCTCCTTGGCAAAATGCGGCTGCGCTCCACGCACAGCCTCCAGGCTGAATGCGGGAGCTGGGTCTGGCCATATATGGTAGAAGAAGACATCAGCGCTGTGGAACCTGCCTCCCCACTGCTCCCCCTGCTGGCTGCTTCTGGTAATGTGAGGCAAAGCCATGTCATTGCTGTGTGTGAGTGAGTAAGCTTGCATGTGTGGGTTTAAGGAGGGGAAGCCTAGTGCTGTCCATCGCAGGGTGGCAGGGATTCTTCACACACATGAACATTCTGCATCTTAAACAAATTAAACAAACAGCGAAGCATCAAACGGAGCAAAAGCATCTACCGATCAGCTTGCCTGTTAAAATCACTTTTATGAAGTATCTCACACGGCAAATGCAAACTGCCTCCCCGAGCCTCCTGTCTGGCCCCAAAGGAAACCCACAGAGCAGCCTGAAGCAAGAGATCTGATGTGGTCACCCAGGGCACGAACACGGCACCCAGGGCCTCTGACATGGGGACACACAGCACATGCACAGACACACGCAGACACAGTGTGTGCAAAACAGCATCATTAAATCACAACATGGCAGTGCGTGTGTGTGTGTGTGTGGGGGGGGGGGCACCTATCAGCATGATGGACGACCATAGCCCAGTTCGCATGCTCCCTGTGGGCGCTCTGAGGCCGGGGACTGTGTACCTCTGCAACCGACAGGAGTTCAAACGCCTAGAAGGGGTCTTAGACGCCTCTGGATGTTATGAGACATGTACGGACTGGATTTAACAAGGCAGTGCAAGTATAAGGTTTGTGCCGTCTATCTTTGCAGAAATATACTGATATCTACAGTTTTCCATAGTCATAAAACTAATTCACCAGATTCACCACCAAACACAATATACATCTACCAAGAACTGGGACAAGAATAAAATGACAAAATGGCAGACATGTAAAATTTAAACAGCACAGAGGCTTTGAAGGAGTTTGTCGGGAGGTTTCCGGGGGACATACACCGATCCAGGACAGGCATGTGTGCTGTTAAACCTGCTATACAGAGAAACTAGGTGGAATGAAACAGAGTGGGAGGGGGGCCAAGCCGCTCCCCTCTGTAAACCCCCCGCCACACAATGCGGAGCCCGGGGCAGCTGGAGGAGGGGCTACTGGCGGCGGGAGCCGTGAAAGCGAAGGATAACCTCTGCGATCCGGGGCACATCTGCAAGTACTCTCACTCACCCGTGTGCAGAGTGGGGTGGGGGTGCATTTCTGGGGCAAAGGGCTTTTCTTTAACATATACGCCCTTCGCTGTGCCAAATAATCATCTTTAAGGGCGAAGGTCCTACAGAATACCTCTCGCCGCCGCTAACCTCACCTTTCATATCCATGCGAAAAGAATGCTCCAGGACACAGGTTTAAGTCTAAACGAAAAATTGTCCTTCTTATTGGCTCACCAGCCCAACGGTCTAATAAAAAATGGAAAGAATGAGGATGTGAAAGTAGGTCACGTTATAAAATTTTGCCAGACTGCTCCAGATCACGCTCCATTTTGCACGACCACAGACAATAAAAAACGAAAAATAAACAGAAAATTAAAAACAGTCCTTGAAAAGGTATACTATCCGGACGTGTCGAAATAATAAGGTTTAGAAAGCATTCTGGGATAATCTTTCCCAGAGTTTTCTTTTCATATCCTCTCCGGCTGGTGTGCAGCAGGAGAAGAGGGGCGTGTAGATCAGCAGCAGCTGTGCAAAGGAGCTGCGTGAAGAGCGCCGGCGCCATAATGGGCCTCTGCTGCCACCGTGTGGACAAATGTACGAATGGCAAGATAAACTGGCTGGGTATAATGGCTTTGCTTAGCTGGCGCTGTTAACGTAGTTAGCAAATCTGAAATTTCTACTTGAAATTAAAGCATCCCACCGCAGAACGCTTTTCTGGGGAGTCGCTCCATGCTGGTACTAGGACGCCTGGTGTGTATTTCAGACGTTTGCCATCCGGTGCTGGTTAGGGTGGGGCCAGGGTGAAGCTGGAGCTGCTGTGTGCTGGGATGGGGGAGGGACCCGCGTGCGGGGAGTAGAATAGTCCTGGGGAGATATGAGACGTGAAATGGTGGGGGCGTTGAACCTGACAGCTGCTGGAAGAACAACACACAAAAGCCCATCTGAGGCATCCTTACCTCCCCCCCCACACCCCAACACACACACACACGCATACACATATAATTAAATTACACAACAAACACACACGCACACACACGAATACATACATACATATATATGTATATTTTAACAGTATTATAACAATCTTTTTTAATCAGCAGAGGTCAGGGAAGGCAGCATCTTAAAGTGACCTAATTATAAACTCATCTGCTTTTTTCTTTAAAACACACTCAGTGTTAAGTGAGATTTTAAAATCCAATTTCTCAAAGCGTTGAGTCTATTGTTGTACTGTGGTGACCTTGTACTGTGAGGCTTTTATCCCACAATGAAAAAGGGGGGGGGGGGGGATTATAGCTCATTCAGTATTCAGCAAGCTAATCTGACAAAGAAAAAGTATTCCATTCCGCATGGGACCGACTGCCCACGTTTAAGACCTCAATGTCAAAGAAGAGCATTAAACACGATTGGCTGAGATGCACACAGTACCGTCACCTTCATTTACTTAGCAGGCATGTTTCTCCAAATCGTAAAAATATAAATATACATACATTCATATGTTCATGGTTTCCTAGAACCGATTTCTCAACACAAGGTCAGTAAGTAATAAAAAATGAACAGACTTAAGAGGAGAATCACAGGGCTGTAGGGTGCTCTTCAGACATTTTTCTATTGTCTTAGATGTGTTGATATTTGCACTCGGACTTGTTTTAGTCTTAGCCATTGGTCCCGCCAAATATTCTATTTGGTCTTGACCAAGTCCAGCTGCCTTTAAATGTATTTTTTCTGAAATAACTCCTTCTTCAAAACAAAATCACTGATCAGCAAGCCTGTTTAGAAAATTGGCATTGATTTGATTAATTCAAAATCCATCTAAAATGGGCATTGACATTGGCTGGCTGGTAACCAATTGTATGCTTGCTAAACCTCATCTTTGTGATATATCCATGCTCATCCTAAAGTGTCCTTACACAACACATAACAAATAATAATGGAAAATGATCATCTTAAAATAGATGATATTTTGTCTCTCTAGCATCACACAAAAAATTATGAACAGCTAAGTAAGTGTTTTCTAAGACAATTCTTTTTTTCTTTCTCAGTCTTGACTGTCTCTTTCATTTGGACTTGGGATGACTTGGACTTAAACGTCTCTGAACTTGGTCTTGACTTGGACTTAAACGTCTCTGAACTTGGTCTTGACTTAGACTTAAACCTCTTTGGACTCGGTCTTGATTTGGTCTTGACTAGTCCTGGTCTTGTCTTGGACTCAACATAGGTTGTCTTGACTACTGTCCTGCATAGTCATTGTGTGATTATGTATGTTGACAGAATGAAGTTCCAGCTGTCTGCAGTGCGGGAGCATCAATGCACAGATCGCCCCATTGTTTACGGCGTCACTGTGTTTTCGCAAACAGGCCGCTTGTCAAAGCCGCTTCATCGCAGCGTGCCTTGGTGATGAGTTATTATTTACAGATGACAAAGGGAATTCAGACTTCAGTTTGTAAGGAAAAACAGAAAGAAACTACCAGCAATAAACATTAACTGCCTGCTACTCAATCCAGCCTCTTAGAAATTGACAAGCACATACTTATTGAGATTATTCATGGAATTAAACGGTAATATTGACCAAATTTTCCACTTCCCTTTACTACACAAGTCTGTTACCATTTTACTCAGTAATTACCATGCCTTTATAGCAAAATCCTTTGCTACAGAGGAAAACAAATTCCAATAAAATAATCATATAAATAGGATTATCCCTACTAGTACTGCAAATACATCACATAATAACACCAGTGCTTCTTTACTAATCCACATGAGACTGTTAATCCAGATAAAGTTATCTGTGTGCAGTCTGCTAACAGCAGATATCTGACAGCAGTTACACATCACTGCACTTTTTCAGGGCCTCAGACCCCCCCTAGCTGTCTCCACATCCCCACACACTAAGGAAGTAGAATTATTGTGTTAGTCCGACTAAAACCGGACTTTTAAAGTACATGTAAACATGTTAGTCTGACTGAAATTGTACTAAATTGAATTTCATTAAGTCGGACTAAGACACCCAGATAATGCGATTGGGAATTGAATTACTCTTGCATGAATACGTTCAGTCAGACCCAAACTGGCCTAGGCACTCTGAGCATGCTCCACAGTCCCCCCTCCCCCCAGACATTGACCTGGAAGTAATAGAAGACGCCGGTACAGAGAAGAAGCTTGGAGCATAGCAGACAGGGTCATACAGTGGATTCGTCTGCCTTCAGATAATATCATAGCCCACAAGGAATAGCATGGGTCTCATTTGTAATAAAAAAAGAGAAAAGTACAACATACATCACCTAAAGCACTGTAAGGCTGTACAGATCACTGCTTGTTTGAAGGGCACTTTTCCACCACATGAGATACCATACTTTTGGTACTTCAAGTAGGTACCAAAACTATGGTACTTCAAGGTGTTGGTTTTCCACTGGTGTAAAAACTGGTATCGGCGCTGAATGACATCACTACATGAGGCGGGTATTTTGTACTGAATTCAAAAAATGGCTGTAGTAGGACTGGACAACTTGCCATATTATTACCAACATTGCATGTTATGTACATTCAGTTCTTACATCATTAGTCAGCTAGATTAAGATCAGGCTTTTTCTTACCTTCACCTTGCTATGGATAATATAGTGCAGGGAGTTTAAGTCTCACTAAAACTCTTTTTTTAAAAAAAAAAAAAAAAAAACCTAGCAAGTTTTGTATTTTTAATGATTATTCCTTTTCAAGATTATCTAGTATATGTTTAAAAATCAGTTTAAAGGTTACTTCCACTGCATAAGCACTGCATTCGTAGTCCAAGACCAACTCGAACTGGAGACCGGCCCGAATCAGAGACTCAGCCCGAAGCAGAGACCGACCCGAAGCAGAGACTGGCCCGAATCAGAGACTCGGCCAGAAGCAGAGACCGACCCGAATCAGAGACCGGCCTGAAGCAGTGACCGGCCCGAAGCAGAGACCGGCCCGAATCAGAGACCGGCCCGAATCAGAGACCGGCCCGAAGCAGTGACCGGCCCAAAGCAGAGACTGGCCCGAATCAGAGACCGGCCTGAAGCAGAGACCGGCCCGAAGCAGTGACCGGCCCGAATCAGAGACCGGACTGAAGCAGAGACTGGCCCTAAGCAGAGACCGGCCCGAATCAGAGACCCAGCCTGAACTCAGGCCAGGCTGAACACTGATGGGCTCCTGGCAGGCGGTGGACTCCCAGCTGTGGGACGCCCGCAGAAAGGCTCGCCCACGACCCCTCATTAGTATTTGCTGTCAAGCTGAACTCTGTGTTTGTTTCTCTACAAAGACCTTCTTGTCCTCCCCCAGAAATAAATGAGGACTTTACAGTGAGCCCTGGGGTACTCTTGGGTATTATTAAAAGGCCTTGGAAAAAAAATAAAAGAGAAGGAGCCTGTTTTTTTGTGATGCTTGGCTTCCCAGAGACGGCGGGGGGCTAATATGACTTGGCCACATTCAGACTGATTAAAAAGAACAATGCTGATGTTCACCAGCAGTCTCTAATTATAGCTGCAGATTTATGCGCGAGATCATAAATAATCAACCGCTTCACGAAAACAAAATGACAAAAATAATCATAATAATGGTGATGATAATGAATGCCGTTCACCCAAGTCAAACTGATGCTTCAAGATCCTTTCATCCCTGCACTAATTATCAAGCACAGCACAACACAGCTTTGTACTGTGCCAAAGCACAAAGCAAAACTAATACATAAAGCACAGGAGTCCATAGACGAGCACTGATGGTAAAAACAACAGCGGAGTACAGAGGAATGAATGACAGTGACGGATGCTGCTGATAGGGATCAGATCTCGGCCCCCGTTCCTGTGGAGCAGACACACTAATTCTGAGGGACTGAGCATCACAGCACTGACAGAATTAAAAAGACACAGTTGAGAAGTTACATAACGAGAAGCCAAGAGCAAAGCAAAAAAATATAAGCGACTAAGAAGCTGACCCATCGTCTAGTGCAGGGTTCCCCGATTCCGGTCCTGGAGGGTCAGAATACAACACAGTTTGCAGATTTCAAACATACCTTCTAAATCCGGTAATTAGCTGATTAAAATGTGTCTGAGGAGGGAAACCTACAAACGGTACTGGATTCCGGCCACCCAGGCCTGGAATCGGGGAACCCTGATCTACTACAATATATATACTGTATATATTCTGCATGTATGTATGTATATATACATATATGTATAGCCTACATGCAGGGGCGGAGCTAAAAAATTCTAGCCCCCCTTGATTCATGTCACCTTGCCCCCCCCCCCACCCCACTAGGGTTATCACTTTAAATGCGAAGAAACCCATGTCCCCCATGGTAGAATTTACCAACTGGGGGGTGGGCCATGGATGAATGAGCATGTAAATTATATTGTTTTATATTAAGGGGCCCCTATAAAGTGCTGGGCCCCTATAAAGTGCTGGGCCCCCTGAATCTGCCAGAATATCCATGCCACTCCCCCTCCAACGCCCCCGCATACCCCGATCAGCCATAACATTAAAACCACTTGCCTAATATGGTGTAGGTCCCCCTAGTGCTGCCAAAACAGTTTTGACCCGTCGAGGAATGGTCTCCACAAGACCTCTGAAGGTGTCCTGTGGTATCTGGCACCAAGATCTTAACAGCAGATCTTTTACGATCTGTAACTGGAGTTGTGGGGCCTCTATGGATCGGATGTGTTTGTCTGGCACATCTGACAGATGCTGAATCGGATTGAGATCTGGGGAATTCAGCACCTTGAACTCTTTTTCATGTTCCTCAAACCGTTCTTCTTACCCTGCTGAAAGAGGCCACTGCCATCGGGGAACACCACTGCCATGAAGGAGAGTACGTGGTCTGCAACAATGTTTCAAACGTATCAGAGTAACATCCACGTGAACGCCAGGACCCAAGGTTTCCCACCAGAACCTTAACCAAAACATCACGCAGCCTCCGCTGACTTGCAGCCTTCCCATAATGCATCCTGGTGCCATCTCTTCCCAGGTAAATGACGCACAAGCACCCAGCCGTCCACATGAAGTAACAGAAAACAGGACTCATCAAACCAGACCTCCTTCTTCCATTGCTCCATGGTCCAGTTCTGATGCTCACGTGTCCCCACAAGCATCAATGAGCTTTGGGCACCCATGACCCCATCGCTGCTTCACCAATTGGCCTTCCTTGGGCCACTATTTGTAGGTACTGACCACTGCACACCGGGAACACCCCACAAGACCTGCTGGTTTGGAGATGCTCTGACCCAGTCGTCTAGTTATCACGATTAGGCCCTTGTCACATGTTGCTCAGATCCTTACGCTTGTGCATTTTTCCTGCTTTCAACACACTAACTTCCTCAGCTGAGTGTTCATGAAGTTGATGTGTTGGCAGGTGCCACTGTAATGAGATAATCAATGTTATTCACTTCACCTATCAGTGGTTTTAATGTTATGGCTGATGGGTGTCTGCGCTCCCTATATTTCCACTTGCAGTCCTTAGTTTTATTCTCCACGTTAAAATGACCAATGTGGCCACAAATCAGGAGTCTGCCTACAGGTGGCGCTCCGACTTCAGGGCAAGGTCCATTCCTGCTCCTCTCACTTTGTGAGTTTGGAGTCAAAGTAACATCCTCATGTTGAAAATAATTCAGCGAACAGCCATTTCTAACTTGACAACCTCTAGTTTAAAGGAAATGCAAAACAGAGAATATGGGTATTAAAGTCAAAAACCAGCTTCCTCACAAGAGACACCATATCCTGTACCTTGGGCTGTCGCTCGATTCAGAGAGTAAAAATGAGCTTTTGTAATAATGAGTGTAATAATAATACTTTATTGATTCCCACAGAGAAATTCTCTGAAATTCAGAGAAAAAGCTCAAAAAACACAGGAAACTGTTTCATATGGTACTGAAAATAGATCAGGAACATCGATGTTGGCGTTTCAAGGTGTAGGTCTACAAAAACAAAAATGGAGTTTTGTGAGCGGTTAAGAATCACAGAGTAGAAACAAAACCATGCATTTGACAGGTGTCTAAGGAAATAAAAGTGTTAAAATGCAGCCTCATTTGTCTGTGGAAGGATTTAATTTTCTACAGTTTAGATATAGTGCACGCTCTGTGTAAACTGGTCAAGTTATTATCATCCAAGCGCTGCTTCCTCTGTAATACGTGTTTATAACTAGTCTGCAGTTATAGAGCTCATACAGAATATGAGCTGGAGCACCTCAATTTATCCACATTTAGCTCACTTTGCTTCCTTTAAGGGACTCGTTTAATAATCTGCGCTGATGTGTAGCTGGAAGTGTCCGCTGTCAACATTAAATGCTGTCAGCAGTTTAACATGCCAAGAAAATAAGCAGGCAAGTCACTTTTCCATGCGACGTTATGTAATTTTCTCAGGACTAAATGGCTTTATTGGCAGTGATTTAAATGGTGGGGAGATATTTAAGAGAAGGTGCTTGCTGAAGGGAGAGAGAGGAGGTGATACTTTACAGCAGCTCCGATTCAGACAACAACAACAGACAGGCGAAGGGGCCAAAGAAAACAAAATACAAACTAGATTTTGCGCTATCGGAAATGACAATATTGTATTCCCCGAACAGCCCCATCACCTGCTCTGCCTATCTAATCCATACTCGTCCTACACTCGCCAACTGCAGAATCTCTCCCCATCAATTAGGTGGTTCCTTGTATTCCTTTGTGTAGGTTTCAAAGTCCATGTCTAAAAATGTCATATTTATATATATACACTGCCCGTCCAAAATAAAAGTTGCCATTTGAATTTTTCGTTGGACCGCCTTTAGCTTTGATTATGGTGCACATTTGTCATGGCATTGTTTCCACAGGCTTATGCAACATCTCACCCTTTATTTTCATCCAGACTTGGATTCATTTCTCACCGAGATCCTGTATTGACGAGTGAGTTGAACCTCCATAACGCCTCCTTCAGCACATCCCAAAGACCACCCTTGGGATTAAGGTCGTAACTCTGTGGCGACCAAGTCATGCGTGAAAATGATTCCTCAGTCTGTGCCATTGAACTAGTAGGGGGCGCTCAACTTCCTGTCCAGACCTGAAGAAGAGCCGATGACCATCTACATACAGGAGGTCTTAGAACAAGGTACAATCCGTCCGTCCACTTCCCCTGTAGCCTCCAGTGACTTCTTTGTCAAGAAAAAAGGGTGGTGGTCTGCACCCCTGCATCGACTACAATGCCTTGAATGCTATGACCATTAAGCAAAGGGAAGCCTTTTCACTCATCCACTCTGCCCTGGAAAACCATCAAACTAGAAGCTTCTTTACTAATCCTGTCCTATAAAGCATGTAAAACCTCATCCAGGTCTGTGAGGGGGACAAGTGGGAGATGGGGGGAAGATGGGGAGAGGTTCAGCACTCTGTGCAGTGAAGATGGGGAGAGGTTCAGCACTCTGTGCAGTGAAGATGGGGAGAGGTTCAGCACTCTGTGAAAGACTGTGTGGGCAAATAGTGCAACAATTTAAGAATAATGTTGCTCAAACTAATATAGCAGATAATTAGGGAATTTCATCATCTACGGAAATAAAATTTCTGTTTCAACATTTGATTGATTGTTGTCTTTGTTCTACTTTCAATGAAAAATGGCTTTATATGATTCGCAAATCACTGCATGCTGTTTTTACTTACATTTCACACAGTGTACCAACATATTTGCAAATGGGGCTGTACTTACCTTTTGCAGCCTGTGTCTTGGTAGGACTGATTCCCCGGCTCATGACTTCTCCTGCTTCATGACCCCGCTGGCCGATTCCAAGCCTGTCTGCTTTGATTCCTAACAAAACGCCTGTGTTATACATTTAGCTTCCCAAGTTGGCAGCAATGTTTACAGCAATGTTTGAAAAAGCAGATAATTATTGATATTCTCATAACTGACAACGCTCCAGAACCGTTTTGCTTTCAATGTGTATGGGTCACATCCAATAATATCGGCTTTCTCTTTATATTTTTTGCTTTTATATTATATATTTTGCTATCGTGATGCTCTGGTTAAAATTTCCCACTGTGGTCCTTTCGAATCCGGCATCCTAATCACCCCCTATTTCTAACTGGTGAATCCACTTCTGCCAATTCGCCACTTTAGCTGCTGTGTGGTGAGCATACTGGTGTGGAACTGCTGCCATCACATCATCCAGGTGGGTGCTTCACAGTGGTGGTGATTGAAGTGGCTCCCCATTGGTTCAGTAAAGCTCTTTGGGTGTCTTGAAAGCTTTATATAAATGTAACATACATTCATTCTATATAATTTTATTTCACATCACTGTATGCAGTGATGAGTCCTGGGGAGCCGGAGTCCTGGACATTTTTGGGTTTCCCCTCGTTTAACACACCTGATTCAACTACTTGTGCTAATTACCACACAGCTCTTGAGCTGAATCATTTGTGGTGGAACAGGGAAAGAACTAAGCTACACAGGGCTGCGGCCCCCCAGGACTGCAGTTTGACACCTCTGATCTAAATCAATATACTGTATTAATTATGAATTAACGTTACCTATGTAAAGCAGTGAAATAACCATTTGTTTTCAAAGCAGCAGTAGCCCTGACATTGTTATAGTGTTTCCTACGCTGGCTTTTTTTAAAAAATATGTAAATCCCGTCACCACCCCCCTCTGAGAAGGACAACTTTACTTTTCACTTCCATTGCAAGGTCAGTGCATCAGATGAGGCCACTCCGCACCCACCCGCCCCCTACCCTCCCCTTACCCTATTACCACAATAAAACCTAGACAAAAATACAAAAGGACAGATAGACATGCAAAAACAATATAAAGTCCAAACAGACTGACTAATAGATAGACAGACAGACAGACAGACTTGACTGGATGTGAGAAAAAAGCAGATATTGCAGGTAATGGGATGATGGGGGATTTAGGAGACTTATGAGGAGGGAGATCAGAGATCAAGAGTGAAATTCTGGTGAAAGTTTGTGATATTTGTGTGTTTGTGTGTAAATATGTGCATCTCCTCAACAAAGGTTAATGATTACGGTACAGACTGAGCAAAATTTTTCATATATGGTTCCGAAGCTCATGAGACAATGGTGCAATGCATGATGGTCTAAGTCGACCCATGTAGGTACCCTACATATATTTAATTATATTATAATTAAAGAGAATTAATTTTCTATAGTTTTTGGCAATTTTTGTCCCTTGAAAAGTTAGATAAATATTCTCAAGTAGATAAATGTTCCATGAGAGCAACATTTGCCATCTGCTCATACCTGAGTGTCATGTTCGCAACTAGCAAGTTTTTAAACGTAACTATAGATTAATTACTCATTAATATTTTGTTAATTTTGAACCATTAGAAATTACCTCACAACTGTAATGACATCATGCAGCAGGGATATTGCTAGAAATTATGGTAGGAATTAATTCTTAATTACATGGAGGAAAGCTTGGTATCAATTGTAATTAATTATTGTATGTTACATAATCAGCTATGACATAACTAAAGCTGTGTGGGTTAAAACACATTCTGTTTATGGAGATTGTTCTGGCTTTGCCATTTATTTCTGTATGGCGACTGGGAACACGTGCTGGCTGTGTAGCGGCAAGCTTGTGGGTCTCGAGACAAGTTTTCAACCAGAAGGGCCGTTAGGAGGGAGAAAACACGAGCTCATTATAACGGTTTCATCAGCCATTGCGATCCTCCCACGTTTTCCTATCAACCTCGCTGTGAACAAGTGCCATTATTTCAAAACACACGCGGCTGTGGGGGTGGATGAGCAGAATATAATACAGATGATACGTGAAAGATAAGTTGAGCAAACAATCAGTGTCCGCTATCT
>JAODJU010000045.1:7400660-7412593 GCA_026776725.1 Gnathonemus echidnorhynchus | reverse complement strand
GTAAATGGGGTAGCCAGTCAGCCTTTTTTCCCTTTTTTGGTTCCTTCCTTCCTTTTTTTCAAAAATGAACTCCACTCACCTTTCTGCAGTGCCTTGGGGTGACTAAGATTCCCGTATTGCACAGTTTTTCCACTGCATTGTCTTGTCTTTTACCGCACTGCGGTTCTGCCCCTTATCTGGGCCCATTGTACCCCATACACCTGTCCCCTACGTTGCCACTGTCCTCAGAACACATGACAATGAAACGTGAAACTTGCATTTGGCCATTATATTATTATATTCACAACACGGTTTGACGGATTGATCTACAAGAGTCTCCAGCACAGCGTGAAATTGTCTTCCCTTTAAGTATGATCTAGAATTTTTCAGTCTTTGGCAAGGATGCCGGGGGCCAATTGAGGATGGGCCGGACATGTTTGCGACGCTGCCGCCCTACAGGTCAGAGTGTGGCAGTGAAACATGGCCCAAGGGGATGGTATTTAGACGTTGCTGCAGATACACGCATCAGGCAACTTGGTCTGATATTCAGCAAGACACAATACAGAGTTTCAGAGACCCAGAGTTCCACGTAACCTGGTCGCGATGTAGTAAGCGTTAGGTACTGGCAGAATATTCTGCGTAGCATTCATTAGCTGGCGGACGATTTGGAAGAAGGCTCACATTTTCACATACGTCTGCTGTTTGCCACTGGAGCCCCAGCTGCCTTATTTACGTCCCAGACGTTCAATGGATGAATAGAGGCTGCAGTGCCTCAAATATTATCTAAATATAGACCAGGGAGCCAAACCCTCTGAAATGCTGACCTCACTAGACTTGTCCTGCCACCAAACTGGGGGGGGGGGGCTCAGAGAGAGCCACAGAAGAGGGGGGGATGATCATTTGCTTCTGGTTTGGCCCCCTTGTTACTGCATGCAGACAAATGGCTGCAGTTGTAGCAGGACGAGCTCTCCGGCCTAATCGGACCTCGTACCGGTGTCTATTGGAATGATTTCATCATGCGCACCCCCCCCCATTTAACAGGCTGCCAGAGGAGGTTAAAAAAAAACAGAGGGAGCAGCTACCGTTTCTGTCTTGCTGTTTCCTTTGGTTTCTGGTACCTTCTATGAGGGCCCAGCGCGCAGACGTGGGGCCGAGAGCCCAGACAGCGCCGACCGACTATTTTCACCTTTAGTGGTGCTGTGTTCACAGGTCAAAGTCACATTACTTGTAGAACCCATTCTCCGGAGTTCTCCGCCTGAGAAAGTTCCAGGGAAGAGGATCTTACTGAATTAAAAAGACTGCTTAGATTGTCTGATTAGATGCAGTTTGACTGGGAGAAGCAGGTTGATATTTTCATAAAGCGGGATGTGCTGTATCACATCCTGTAAAGATCAATTTTGGCTTCAGGACTCATAAAACTTGGCACCAACAAGAAGTCTGAAAGGAAACGATAAATATGAAATCTCCAGAGGAAATTCCCCAGCCTCTCTCCTTAGCGTAGCTGCCATTTCAAAAAATCTCGGCATCTATGCTAATTGAAGGATAATAGTAACCAGACAAGAACACGGCCCCCATTTACACATTAGCCTCATTGTCTGTCAATTTGCACCATCAAGTAAAACGTCACCCCTGTATAGTGCCTTTTATTATGAACCGAAAGGAAAAAACAGAAAAACTTTTTTATAAAAAGAACTTTAATCGTGTGCTAGACAGTAAAAGCCTTGGCCAAGAACGAGGTGAGCAAATTAGCCCATTAACAGGGAATAAAATGTTTAATATGAGCAACTCCGTCACCATCTGAATTAAGCTGGAATGTGAAAGGTCTTCCAGTGGGGGGTGGGGGGGGGGCGGTGTTGACATCTGTATCAGCCACTATTTTCTTCATTCTTACCAATCACTGCCTTGGACCACAAGCTGAAAGGCAGAACCTGTCCAACCTCGGGGCACTTCGTCACGTTCATTCTTCTTTAAATTAACCGGGTTCATTCAACCGCACATCCAGGTACAGGCTGCTGACAGGCTCCATAAAGGAGACAATTATGGGCATTCTTGAAGGGACAGAGAGCATCTGCCATAATTCATCGCTCTAACCTTCTGAATGTGGCACATGGAGAAAGTCAGCTGTCACGACTGGGGGAGTGTGTGTGTGTGTGTGTGTGTGTGTGAGATCTGGCGGATTAGGAGCACCTTAAACAATAGAGTTGACTGTAAAATTCTTAAATTATTTACCCATTATTTAGTAGTAGCTGTAATTTAGCAAATCTTGTTAACATTGTACCTGTTAGTTACAGCTACCTATGTGCTTGATTAAGCCCCAACTTCAGGAGTAAACATCTGCTCCCCTCAAGCAGGACTGGAACCTGCAACCTTTTTTCTGAGTCTCACAGTGAAGATGCAGAAGCGCAGATAACATCCACACTGGAAATAGTGTCTTTGAGAGCTACGTGACCTGGTCAGTACGGATGCTTGTTGAACGGACAGCTCTCAACACTAAGGAACAGGCTCAGCTAAGCTTTATGGGACCTTCAAAACTCTAAGCCAAATCACATGGAAGACTCCTGTTTGCTCTCCAAACACTGCCACCTTTAAGGTGTTGGGGCGAGGTCACGGACATGCATCAAGCTCATTTTGACGTGAAACTATAGCTATTTGTTCTGATGAAGTGCTATGAATTATATTCTCTTGGAGGACTAAAATGCAGTAATAGGCTGCTGATATATTATTTCCAACCTCCGGTTCATTTCTAAGACACACAGCATGCAGGTAATCCAAGTTAATTTCATTTGGTCTTTAGCTACATTGAGGGCAATGATAAGAGAACAACCCTTAAAAGATCCATGCATCAGAGCGTTTTGTGGTTTGGCATAAACAATAATCAAGTTCGCCTCTTAAGACTCGTCCTCATTTATGTTTGAGGAAAGGCAGGACTCCTGTGCATCTGCATTAAAACAGATATAAAACCCTATCAAGCCTTCACCGCCTGGAAAATGGCTGGAACAGATTAGACATATTAAATCCATTCTTCCCCAGTCACTGGAAGTAAATGCTTGCAGAATTCTTAATTGAAAGAGGGTTTCTGTCTCACACGACATGGCGTGGCTAGGCACGAAATCATACCACAAAGCAATGATTACCTTTTCCTCTACCCATCCCTAACCGTAACCATAAGTGACCAAACAAAATGCATGACTTTTGGCATTTTTAGTTTTTTTGATTGCATTCACAGATCTTTGTGGGGACCTGAAAAATGGTCTCCACAATGTCAAAATAATAGATTTTTATTAGATTGGGGGGAACATTTGGTCCCCACAAAGCAATATAAACATAATACACACACACACACAGTGCAATTAAAAAAATGTTAATTAGCTTAGCTATGCCAAGCAGCAGAGTGTGGGGGGGGTTGAAGTTTGCGTGTTGTTGTGAGGTTTCCTCTGGGTACTCTGCCCCCCATAAAAAAAAAAAAAAAAAAAAAAAACATGCTGAGGTTAATTACCAAAGTTACCAAATTGCCCCCAGGTGTGAATGGTGTGTGACAGCGATGGGTCGGTGCCTCACCCTGGGTTGTTCCCTGCCTTGTAGCTTCTGGGATTGGCTCTGGAGCCCAGCTACAGAGAGGATTATGGGAATATGCCAGCTCCACACACAGAAGAAGGCAGGCAGGATTCAAACCCGCAACCCAAATTACATAGCAAAAACATTACTATTTATGAATGAACAACAAAATATTTTTCTATTCCGATATAATACTGTACATCACACACTGCCTATGCAAGCTATGGAAGGTTTCATTTTTGCTGCTGCGTCCAATTTGTTTTATCGCTGGTGCCAAACCAAAAGACACAGAAAAACTCATTAGGCTGTCAATTAATTTTAAAACATCAAAAGCATACAACCATGATATTTACAACTGGCTTTATTATACATTTGAATCCTGAAAAAATGACACAGGTCTACAAATGAAAGAGTACAAGGTGTTACGACAGTGATGGTTTGAAAGTTACTAAGATAAACACCACATTGCATATAACACCTAAATGAATGGTTATGAACTTTGTAACACTTTACAGTTTCCAACTAAACTATACGTATACGCACTGCATTGCGTCAATAAGCCAGAAAAAAGGTTTTAATACAGGCCCGCAGTTTAACAAGGCTGATGCCATTTGCACACATGCACGCACTTTCTTACGCGTTTAGTTTTTAATACAGTCTTCCTATTTAAATAAGTAAATGCATTATGGAATCATTATAGTCTGGGATATTACTGTGTGAAGGATTACTGTGTGCACTTAAAATGTATGTGGTCTGTTTATATACACAGACATGTCAGGTTTATAAACAGAATACACAACTTATGCATCTAATAGGAAGATGGACATTTTATTAAACGGCCTCCCGGCTAATTATCACCTCGAAGGTAAACATACGGTATGGGAATTTCATTCGCAGGTGATTAGTGGCTCTATTTAGAAGAACACCTCTTGATTCGCTGATTTTCTCCCCAGTACCGTATTCTCCATTGTACATATCCGCCAACTATATTAACAAATACATCTGATTCGTGTATCGCATATTTGCATATAAAGGTAATGACCAGTGGAGCAAAAGATTAGAACCAATTCACCGTAAAGGGAACTAGAAATCAAAATGACAAATTACTGCAACAATGCTGTTTCTGCTCCAAATACGGAAAATTAAGCAGTTGTCACCGAGGTAGTGGGATTATTAGCAGTAACATTTCCGGTGCTGCTTATTGATTCGAAATATAACCCTGCCGTGTGCCGCAACATCTATTTTCAGCAGAAAAACTAATTCAGCAGCGTCTTCCTCTGACATTTCTTCGTGATAATGTAATTCACCATTGGAGAAATTGGTGAGGGTTATCACGCTGTGAACTTAACATTTTCTTTCTTCTTTGATGCTTGAGAAATTGCAAAAGGGCGCAAAATTATGTAACAGTGGCATTTCAAAATGAATGATCCCTTTTATTTCTATCAAAGCAAAATCCATCGGGAAGAGTTGAAAAGAAATAAAAATACAGATATATTTTTAATTGGAAGTTCGAAACGGGTCGCCATTAATCATAATCAGCATCGTTTTAGACATTGACAATAATAAATAAAAATGTGTTAGGTAATCCATAATAGTTTTTGGAGTCATAAATGCCATTTAGCAGATAAATGTGAGAACTGGTGATTACCAGCATTATATTATCATATTGCTTTTTATTACGGGAGGTTCTGTGTTGTCCAACAGCATTTTCTATCCATTTTAAACAACAAATTATGCAGCATCGACATGCGTTGTGGTTAAATGAAACGACACACATATATCCCAATGGCAGCCCATTTGGTCGTCACAGTCCACAACGTACAGTAAACGCATGGAATAAGTACTGCAACAAAGGCAAAGCATTATTACAATGGCTTCAATCACTTGATGCCATCTAATCAACATTTTATAGGCTAGTTTATGATACTGAACAAGACACACTTTGCAGCGAAACAGAAAATTGACATTATGCTGTAATCACTAAAAGGAGGAATTGTATTTCATGACCCGGAGCGAAATTTGGCATGGATGGATTTAGATATGATGGTTGATAGTGTTTTTAAAAAAAATATGTTCAGATTTGTGATTATTTTATCTCAACGGGCAAAAAAACATCACAGACGAAAATTATGTTCAACAGATGCTACATGATTTCATTTAGGCAGCCTAAATCATACTCTCCAAAATGACTTGAATTCATAACTTTGTAGTCAGTCAGTGTAGTCTAATAAGTATTTCAAAGAAAGAATACGTATTTGTGCGCGCTGTCATTTTTTTAAGACCTATTTGAAATTTTTCACTTCCAAAAAAGCAACTTCCATAAAGATACTGAAAGATACCGTCTGAGGAGGAAACCTGTCTCTGATAAAACAAAACAACAAATCTGAAGTTGGTACTAAATGCATTTTCTCTTTATTTCTTTCACTGTTTATTTGAACCACAATCATGTAACATTTAGTTACATTCTGGCATGTGTTAAAGAGTCAGGTTACTATTATATGTAATATAATGATATATACTTGGTTTTGACAAATAGGAGCATAGAGAGGCGCAGGAAAATATCATAATTTACACGGGTAATGGAAAGATCCGCCTCAAGCATTTACATTTGAAATTTCCCTCTTTACATACGAAGAATTATAAATTAGCTTAATATGCATGTTGCTTTTATCGTACAGGAAAGACACTTAAGCGCTAATCACAACCTTTCGGCCGTGATTTCGTGCTCAACAAGTGTCCGTCTGAAGCATCGCTCTACACACTAGAGCCGTCCGGACCGCCGTTTAGCTGCGCGATGGTCAGCGTGTCAGTGACTTGACTCCCAGAGGACACTGACCTTTGTGAGGCATGTCTGAATTTCCACCCGAACCCAGAAAAGCTCTTCTGCCGTCCCCTCGCGTACTCTTTATAATTTTTCGTCAGCAGCGTATACAGAAAAGGGTTGATGCAGCTGTTGCAATACGCCAGGCATGTCACCACGAAGTTGACGTATACCATAGTCCGATGTGACAGGTCTCCATGGCCAAAGTAGTATATGCTCAGTAGCTGCCACAACCAAAAAGGTAAAAAACAAGCCCAGTAGGCGAGTACGATGCTAAAAATCATGTAAAACACTTTCTGCTTGGGACACCGATTTGCAGCCTTTGTCGCATGAACTGTAGATTGTGATAACCAGTATGTCTTGGCCAGTCTGAGGTATAGATAACCGATGATGAAGCCGGGAGCTAAGATGCAAGTGTTAAATAGCACAGTCAGATATATCTTATAAGCTTTGATCTGCCACGTCGGGTGGCACATGCGTTTAAGGACTCCGTTTCGGAGGTTACTTTTCAGATCGATCATTATCATTGTGGGAAGCGCCAGCAAGAAGGAAGCCAGCCAAACCGCACAGGTCACTGTCCTCCTGTACTTTCTGGATCTCCCTAAGGTGTCCAGAGGGTTCACCACCGCTAAGTACCGCTCCGTACTCATGATGGTAAGGATGAAGATACTGGCGTGCATGGTGAGGAAGTCCAAGCTAAAGATGATCCGACACCCGATGTCTCCAAAATACCAGTCTTTCGCAAAATAGGTGCACACGACAAACGGGATGGTTGACAAGTACAGCAAGTCAGCCAGCGCCAAATTGACGATGTAGACGTACATGGAACCGGTCATCCTCAGCGAAACGTTCATAACCACAAGGGTATAAATGTTACCAGCCAGGCCGATCACGCACATCACGATCAGGACCGTCCCAAGTAGCGATGTGACCAGCATCTCGTCGAAGGAGTCGTGAGGTTCCCCGTAAGGCATCGGCGGCGACGAGTTGAAGACGGACCAAGTGGCATTAGACGGACTCCAAGGAAGTGATCCTATACCTTCAACGGCACCCATTTCTGCAGGTTGGAAGGCTATGATTTAGGGAGAAGACCTCGGATCCTTAGGTCCCGATTCATAACATATATGATGGCTTCTTTAAAGTCACAAACAAACCCCAGCATGGGTCCATTCCGTAGCGCAGCGCAACTCTCTCATACGCAGTTACAAGTGCTTTTAAAATTGCTGGCGGAGAAGCGACAGGGAAAAAAAGTTTTCCCTCCCAAATGAAAAACAATTGCTGAAAATTCAATGAGAATTATATTTAAAAATAAAAATAGGGGACGAAAGTGTTGGAAGAAAGGTAAAACCTTGCCTTCAAATTAAAATCCGCTGTCAAAAATGTTATATCCGCACATCACTCACAGAATTAAGCTTCGAGACACGGTTCGTACAAACGCAGCTCCGACTTTGACTGAGGGCTGGTTTCTTTGCGCTCCCTGCACCTGGACCGAAAAAAAAACAGAACCTCCCTGCCCGGTAGGTATCCCAAGGGTGGGATGAAACTGAGTAATATATGACGAACCTCTTGTTGTCAAACAAGGAAAAAAAGGCAGAGCCATACCGACCACCTGAAATATTTTTCCCCAGATTGTTAGTGACATTAAAATTATTTGCTGCTCTCTTAGCGCATGACGATAGCACTGCATTTTAACTCGATGACTGTATTAGCCACAATTACCCAGTACTGATAAGTCTGAAAATATTACCGAAGTGTAACGCGGAAAACAGTCCCGTGGACCTTATTGTAAATAATCATATTGAGTCTTAACGATATACGTGTCGTGTTAATTATGCTCAGGTTGGCTTGTATGCAGTCCTATTACCGAATTGATTTTCGTGTACTAAATATCTTTGACGTGAAGTGTTGGTGTTTAAAAATAGTAACACAATAGGTTGCTCTATACAGCTTTAACGCTGAATAGAAAATGGTGCTATAGGCCTATATTTAATGCTGTGGAGAATTCTACAAAAATGTTATGCTGTTTGAAGGAAAATACTGCATTAAAATGTTACACATGCGAGTAGCCTGTATGAGGGCCACTCTTAAGCAAACTGTGCATTTTTATTATCACATTTGTTTATGATATTGGGGGGAAAAGTAAACATGACGATTCAAATGCATTTTGTTTTGCCACTGGTAGAACTATTGGCAGTGCAGACACATTGGGCCCACAGAAGCGGGCCCCCCATGGAGGGTCAATGGGCCGCTTGGCAATGAGAATTGGGAGGCTATTGATCTATTGGTTAAAATTGCTGGAGCATTTTACATTGCATTATGAACTGCCGGAAACCACTATATATGCATATACGTACATGCATACTTACATAATGATATATATATATGTGTGTGTGTGTGTGTGTCCTTTATCTCTCTCACTCAGTATCCAGTTTTTGTTTCCTATTTTATGACAATGCTACTAAAGTTCCTATTGTATACCTTAAGGATATTTCACCAAGGTACATGGTAAATCTGTAACATTTTACTTAAGGGTCAGAGGCTTTGTTAGCTTGCATGGACATGTGTCCCGAAAAGAGGAGGGGGGCCCTAAATAAATACTCAAACTTCTGACAGTGGGTCCCAGTGTAAGTCACTGAGTTTTAGCATTTGGTTCGCAGTAAAAGGTGCACAGATTAAGGAAAACACTTTCATAATCCTATATATTTAATATTTTGGATAAAGCTGATTCAACTTTGGTCCTAAAAGCCAACATAGCATTGGCTGATGCTTGTCATAACTTTAATACTTTACTTGCCAAGTATAAAGTATAACAACAGTTTCAAATATTCTGGCACACATATATAGATATAGTTGCCTGCGCATGTCGCGGCTTTCGAGACGAAGGACTCGAGGGAAAGAGTGAAACAAAAGGAGTTTAATTTAATTTAATTAAAACTAAACAAAGACTGAAAATAAACTGGACTGTGAGGGATCCAAATGAGAGGACTACAATGAGGAAGGACACGGCCTGACAGGAGGAGACGATAATCATCGGACTGGGGAACACAGGACTGGGAAGTAATAATAATAAATGATACTTTATTGATCCCTATGGGGAAATTGTCTTTATGCCTCCTTCAGCTTAATTTTTTTCGTAGAGTAAGTTGTCTGCAAAGGGCAGCCATCCATAGTGATGTCCAGAGAACTGGGAGTTAAGGGCCTCGCTCAAGGAGCCGCAGAGGCACTGAGGCTGGGTTTGAACTGGTGATCTACTGATTACTGGCACAGAGGCTTAGCCCACTGAGCCACATGACGCTCCACCTACCCCATTGCAAAAAAAAATTAAATATAAAATAAATCATCAGTCCCCCACTACCAGAAATTATGTAGTCGAGATTCCCACATTTGACGAACTCGCAAGGGTATACAAGACTAATGAGGGAGCAAACAGGAGGCAGTCGGGAATGATTAACATGAGGCTTAAGAACAGACGAATAACAGGATTGGCTGGGTAGGGCCACACGAGTCTGTTAGACTGGGAATAATTTACACCATTTTTTTAGTTTTATCATTGAATAATTCATGCTTGGAAATCTTTCCCTCCAACATGTTATCTTTTTTTTTTTTTTAAACCAGCCCATTTATGGGATGAAGTAGCAGTCATGTTTACCAATAAGACACACCACTCCTACAGTAGTAATTCTAAATATTTATTATTTTGGATATAGCTGATTAAATTTTGGTGCTAAATGCAACCTTTTATCTCAAATATCACCTCTAGAAAAGATGAGAAATATGCAAGAATTCAAATCTGCAGTCGTTTAAGAATCCTGAACATGGTTTTTATGGTTATTACTCTAAACAAAACATTTTTAGACTTTTGGACAAGAGTTTGGAGAATCGTGAAGCATCACTAACCAGATACATCTGCAATTTACAGATTTATGCTTATGAAAGGAATAAACTGTTGTCACTGTGCATCATCCCTTACGATTTATATGTATTTACACATGTGAGGCGTAATCAAAATGCTGGCTACATGATGAGACTGTCGAGTGCATATAGACACATTTGGGGACAAACTGCAGCGATTGATTGAAATGGAGCATGATACAAACAATAAATGTCAAAGAGTTTTCCAAAGGTGAAGTTCCCTGAGAAGATGGCAAACAGATGAGGGAGAGATAGCTGGCATGAAAACCTTCAGGTCTGATGATGGGGAGGGAGAGAGAGAGAGAGAGAGAGAAAGAGAGAGAGAGAGAGGAGAATGTGCCTTGGGTTCCAGACAAGCACAGAAAACTAACATTTTATGTGGATGGAGGCTGAATGCAGAGCCTCATAAGGTCCAATGTACAGAAGAGTAGCACCAGATGATTTGTGTAACTGGCTTGCAATGGGGCTCAGTTGGGAGAGCAGGACAATCAGGCAGCAAGGCGGCATCGTTGCCAGTGAGAGGAATGATCAGATGTCTGAGAGATGTTCATAACAGCAGCATCTGACATGCCTGCATTTCCATAAATGAGCAGTCATTCAGCAGCTAAAATACAAATGGAAAATGTCCGTGCAGTGAGATCTGCAGGGCTTGGACGAACACGGGCAAGTTTTAGATCCAGCACTGCCAGCACAGCGGACGGGGCTCTGACCCGACTCAAGTCCCATCTTGCATCCCACCCCACTGGTAGGTTGGTTGGTCGGTCTTCAGGATCGTGCAGCTAATGCAGCGAGAGATGGCCAGGATGCCGCAGCGAATTCTACCGGGAGACGCGTGTAACACAGCTAAATTACACGCCACGCAGTATTGTTACATTTTACCAAAGGAACAACTGTGTACGGCTTTCTGTCTCGGCACAGAAAAGTGCTGTAATACTGTAATGCCTATATGTAAAAGGTGTATTTCATAGATTTATAGAATATAATGCTGAATTTATAGACATAGTATGTGTGTGTTTGTGCGTGTATGTATGTGAGAGAGATAAATTCAGCATTACATTCCAAGAATCTATGAACCTTTAAGAAATCTTTTTATTACAAAATCTCATTTTGTGTTGAAGCAGGTTTTCTTCTAAAATGATTTACCAGACACACATTATTTTTTTAAATAAATAAAAACAAAATCTGAACAATAAAAATAAAATTTAAGATACCAGACTGCTGACAGGTTTTGAGATTTTTTTTTTAAGAAATGCAAATTGACAGCATTCTTTAAACATAAGAAAACAAAACAGCACCTGCAGGAGAAGGTGATATTTAGTAAAACGATAGTTTTGTGACCCTAACAAGGAAGATGAATAGATGGATGGAAAATATTCAACATTTCATGTACAGTTAATTAGATCAAAGAGCATATTTTCCAACAGAACATTAAATTTGTGGTGTTATTTTCTACAAAAAGGAATTTGGCATTAAAATTCTCTGGAAGGCCTCATTTCCTGAGAACGTCTTTATCAGAGACCACTTTTAATGTCTCTAATCAACACATCCAAGGAATTTCACATTCCAGCACATTTCCCGGTTTTGTAACTCCAACCAGTTCGAAAAAAAATTACCTAGAGCTCGATCTGAATTTCAGAAGTCAAACCGTGAACGCCGATCTAAAATA
>JAODJU010000045.1:7304968-7350308 GCA_026776725.1 Gnathonemus echidnorhynchus | reverse complement strand
GCGGGGGGGGCTCAAACAAGTTTATACTTTAAATTGCACTGTCCAATTAAAAAAAGAACAAAAATCCTATATGTCAGGAGTGTGGAAAAAAATACTTCTCCGAAACTACTTCACAAAATAAACCCAAAACTAGCACCAGAAACACAAACTTTGCTCAGCCATTAATGAATGCTTCATGTTCTAAACGGACTTACATGGATTGTTGTCAGCGAACACTGATTTATGGGGTTTTATCACCATGTGTTCCAATGGCGCATGGTCAGTTCAAGCCTCGTCGCCCTGTTCACTATTTCCCAAGAACTGGGTAGGTTATCGACAGCTAGTCCAAATACTGGAGGCGATACTGGAGATGCACTGGCCAGGGACCAGAATCGGCCGATTTTCAGTGGGCTCGGCCCGGACCGGAGACCGGCCGGTCAGTGTTAAGTATTTCTAATACCGAACCCGGCAGTTTTATGCACGCGCCACACGTCATATGCATGCATAAACACAGGCAATAGCCTCACAGCCGCATGCACACTCACGTCTTCACTCTACTGTGAGTGAAGACTACACAAAGCTGGCAATTTATAATACATGTAAAGCCAAAATAAATCCACGGGGGAACCACAACGAAAACGTGGCAACACATCGGAGGTTAAACTGTTTGTTAAACATATACTAGATAATCTTGAAAAGGAATAATCATTAAAACTGCAAAGCTAGCTAAGGTATTTTCCTATGACAGAGTACAAATGTTTTAGCAAAACTTTAACCCCCTGCTCTATAATGTCTGTGCAGTATGAAGATATGAAAAAGTCTGATCTTAATCTTGCTTACTAGTGATGTAAGAATTGTATGTGCATAACATGCGATGTTGGTATTATAATATTACCCTGCATCTATTATTATTTGGAAGAGAATAGTACACCTGGGATATTTAGAGGTTTGCAAGCTATGGACTTTTTTGTTTTTAAGTTGAATAAATAAAAGAGAAAAGGGTCAATATTGTGTTATCCGGTGAATTAAAACAAACTGGAAAATGATAAGCAACTGACGTTTGTTTTGTTATTTAAATCTGTTGCACCTGCTCTTGTTTGGTAAAGTAAAATGTGTCAGATAAAGTTGGGTGTACAGCAACACATTTTCAGTTAACTGTTATTTGTATCTCTTTTCAGTCACAGAGTACTTTATTGAGACTTGTTTAAGTGAGAGAAGATCCTGTAAGTTAGTGCAGTTTGGGGGGAATTGTAGTTTAATTTCTTTTAGAATGAAAAAAAAAATGCAGAAAGAAAATCGAAATTAGAAAAAAATCAGCAGTGTCAGCAGGTCACACTTTCAAAAAAAAATTGGAAATCAACCAAGAAGATTGCAATCAGTGCATCTCTAGCTGAAATGTGTTAAGTTTGCATAAATAATGAACAGTTATGATTTATTCATTCTCTAAATTTGTGGTTTATTCATTTTGAAGTTCTTGCATGCACTCTCCGAGTCCAAGCCAATCATAATCACTCATCCTTGCTCGCTCATTTAGTGTGGCACGTTTGTGAGAAATTTAACAAAAATGAGAGTGAGATCAACAAACAAACAAGAACTGATCACCAGAAGACATTTGTCTTTCACTGTATGGAAATAGTTTGTATTCCACAGAGAGGATATTGCGCAAAAGCAAGTCTTTTGCTCCACAATCCAAGCACCTTTCTTCATGCATGGGGTGGGAGCAGGGATTAATGGAATTATTCAAATAATGACTGCAAAATTTGATTAGTAATATCAGTTTTTTTTTTTTTAACTCAGAATCATGATTTTCTCAATTCCTGAACAATATACATCTCTATTAATAAATAATAATAATAATAATAATAATAATAATAATAATAATAATATTACAGTAGAACCTTCGAACTCAACCAACACGGATGCTGAACAGGTCTGTTGAAATTTTTTCAACTTGCACCTCCACCAAAATCTCAACAGTTTCTGCTAAAACTTGTATGGGTTGAAACACGTTCAACTTATCAATTTGGACCTCGAGAAAAATCTAACCGCAACTCAACCGAAAACTCAGAACACGACAAAACAAAACAGACCTGCTAAAACTTTTAAAAATGTGATCCTCTGGAGCGGCTGAGATGCTGGACAGCTGTGTGAAGATCACCACTCGCACACTAAAAGCTTAGCATCTCCACTCCCTTATGGCTGCCTTTCATTTTCACAGTTCTGTTTGCTCTGGGGCCACAAATTACCTGGAAGAGAATATTTCACGAGAGGGCGATTTGGCAGACTTTAAATAAATGAGTAAACATAAATATAGCTCTGGAAGAGAATGGACTGATGCCAAGCCAGTGAGATATAAAATCAGGAGGATGGGGGATGAGGCGATGCTGAGCGCGCTGCGATTCCTGACACCCTGCACGCCACACGCATACAACGCAGGCGTGACGCGAGGTGGGCTGCCCTACGCCATAGTACCCATCCTTTGGCGCTGTGTGTTTACGGGGCAGCACGTGGTGTAATTAAGCACATGCCGCCGGGTCTCCCAAGGTGGGCTGGAACAGCAGAGGGCCAGAGCATGTGGCTTCTCCAGCAGTTACTGTAAATCACACACTCACTCAGCACGATGACAATGAACTGCATGCTGCCCCGATACGCCATGATTCAGCTTTATTCCCCAGCAACATTAAGAAACGCTCAGCACAAACTGATGTACTGTTATCATACCAGAAGGGCAGAGGATGGGTAGCAGTAGGTGAAGACTAATAGCTTGAAAGCTGCTGGTCCAAGCAGCTGGAAACCTCAGCTCCCCTCACCCTGAGTAAGACTTTCAATCAAAATTACATCAGTGAAGTATCTAGCTGGTGGAAATATCAGTGGAAAATCATGAGCTCTGCAAGTCGATTTAGGTAAGGGAGCCTTCCAGAGCCATCAGGCAGTCAAGCCTAATTTGGCAGAGGGTGGTACAGCATGCAACAACTGGGGGCTCCAAAGGCTCTGATATGGTTCATGGTAAATAACGTATGAATGCTGTGGGCCCGCTGGAAACGCTGGAGCTGGACAGGCCCTAAAGTCCTATGTCAGCAGCAGATGCAGAGGCGAAGAGAAGGGGAATCTGGACCGTGATCATGTTCAGGTGCGATTAAGGGAGGAAAAAGATGCAAGGCGTTTGCCTGGGATTAACAAGGTGCCGCTGTAATCCTGTAACCTACAAGAAGCACATGGGTAAGCAGAGTGGTGGCACTGCATTCTACGCCGGACGCCGGCTGATCTGCCATCTCCACCCCCAGCCGAGTCCACTGAAGCCGTCTCAGACATCTTCACCTCCGCCCTCAGACTGCGGGCGGCTTCCTTCACGAGCTGAGCTATTCTCAGAGCATCACTTCCCATCCAAATTGCTGAACGGAGTGATAAACGGGCATCGAGATACTGTCGGGAAAAAGTCGGGAGATTACCTCTCGCTCCCTCATACGGTCACGAAATACTTCTGGGGCTAAAAAGCCTTGCATCATCCCTGAAATCCATCCTGTGGACAGTCTCCCTAAACGGAAATTTAAGTGGGGGATTACGGAAAAGTGATTCCCCTCATTAGCGGGACAATGGCATAACTCGGCACAAGCCTGAAAATTGCACTGTCTGTCCCCTTAAATTCTGCAGCTGAAAACCCATTTAAAAGCAAGCTTCTAATGTTCGTATAGATAACACTAGCCACACCATCGGTTGGTCACCCCACTGCTCAACCAAAAAGCCTGACCACAGTTTGGGCTCCAGCTGAAGAGTAGCCCACAGCACCTGTGAAAGGCACACCAAGACATGGGCGGGAAGAGGACAGACCTTTCCTCACAGCTCACAAACACAAATAGGTGAGCAGAGCCTGGGGGAGCCATCAGCACCAATCGCCGGCATGGAGATCGCTGGTTAAGACAACAGGCCACTTGTTAGACCCAGAGATCGACTGGCCTGCCAGGAAAGGAGGTTTATTTCAGGACGAGGCTGTGAGCTACCAGGGTGGGGGAACAACAGAACAGAGCGCAATGTAACAGGGCATGGAGGACTACTGGCAGAAATTCATAATGTAGGTTAGTTTGGGTTATGATAATCAATTCACTCTGGAAAGACATGATGAGTTATGCAGGAAAGACAAAACAAAACAAAAAACATACAGTGCCTTTTTTTCCATTACTGAACTTCCACTCCACTGCAGGAACATTCCTAGCCACGGGAGAAAAATCACACGTCACATGAGCTCAGGGGAGACATCAGTCAACCGTGCTGCAGTAACAGCGATGGAAGGTGAGTGAGGATGTGACGGTCGGACACAGGCTCGCCCACCCAAGACACAGTTTGAGCTCTAATGGACCAAAAGGGTTTCACAGGCAAGGGCAGCATCATGCAGAAGATGTCTTCATTTTCATCAGTGGTGCAGCCAGGAAGCATTTGCACGGTGACATTGTGTGGAGGCTCCGTGGACCAGGTGCTTCGAAACACAGGTGCCCTGCAAATCCATCACTTGTCACAGCCTATGCTTCCAGTCCCCAAATCTCTGCTGAGAAACACGAGGCGCTCGTTATCAGAAACCCATGATATAGAATCTGGAAACAGCAGGGCGAAGAAACAGCATCTGCACAGCTTTTCAAGCGGTTTGTTTGTCTAGCTAAAGTCCCAACAACTCCAGGAACTAACACCAACATTTTTTTTAGCTCTGCCTATTTCCAAAAAATCTATATAGCTAAGAGCAGTGTTGCCCATATAAGTCAACCAACCAGAGGCTGATCATTGTATCTAATGAGAAAAACTGTCCCACTTGTTATGCATCAATAGTTAAACACTATGTAATCCAAATACCTAATCGATGAAGATAATACAAATGCAGCGAGTTGGTTGAAAACACGTTTCTAGACTCCTGTCATGAAATTATCCACAGCTGCATGTCCCTTGAAAAGAAATGCCCTCTGATAAACATCCAAGGACTGTCAAACACCAGGGCCTTCCTCAAAGCATTTCTGGACACTCAGCAGCGGTGGACTTTGCAAGAGCGGACAGGTCATGCCTAAAGCTGGTGCCGGACCCATTACAAACCAAAACTGAGAGACGGGTCACAAGCAGCACCCTCAGCTGGTGCCAGTAAGGGGTTCTTCATTTTCCTCTGTGGGAAAAATGGCCTAAACTTCAAGAAAGCGGCCCTGTAAAAATCCAAGAAAGGCTCCAAGGAATCTGGTCTGTTCTGCCAGGATTCAGGGAGATGGGAAATGTCTTCTTCTTATTGTTGTAATCCAACATATCTGTGTTGATCCAACGTGTTTCTCCTTTGCTAGAATTAGCAATAGTGATCTTTAAATCCCAAAGAGTTCCGAAAAACAGACAGTCGCCTGAGGTCACAAAGGAGCAGGAAGACACAAAATGCCCATTTACTTTCCTGGCATCGTCATTGCCTTGAGACGAATGAAGGCTCTCTGTCATCTATAGCTCCACAAAGAGCCCCATGCAGAAAAGTTCACAGAATGCAGACATCTCTAGTGACTTCAAAACAGCAAGCCAAGAGCAGGGGTGCTAAACATGAATATCACAGCACACTGCAAAGCACTGACCAGGAAGGATGACAGAGAGCTGAACCACACCGAAGGACGCTCAGGCCAAAACGACATCTGTCCTGCTGTGGCTGTAAACTGTTGATGTTTCAAAAGCAAACTGTGTCTAAATACTAAATGCCAAACTAAATGGCAAAAACTGATTTCATAGGTCCATCCAAGTGCATAAATGCTGTTACACAAAGTAAATATCACTAGTAATTAAGAGTGAAATGCTCATGTTAGTTTTCGGTTTATGGCACATGTAAGACTAGACATATCTGTTTACACAAACACAGATGTTCTCCGAATTTTGTGATTCACTAAGATCCAATGCAGTGAAAACAATTCCCCTTCCATGTAAATTAGGTTATCGACCAATGAAAAGAGGAAAAGGCAAAGATGCATTTCCTTATTGCTTCATATTGCTTAACACTGTACTTACTCAGAAGTAAATGGGAATTTGTAATTCTATCACCCTTAGAAAAATAACTGCAGGAAGTGGCCTGGACAGTACCGAAAGCAGACTGACTGTAAAGTAACCAAACCTGTCTGGACGAATCTGTGTGTAATTCCACTCATCACCAATTCCCAAGCAGTGAGGTAACTCAGGTACCCTATAAGGAATATTACAGTTTATTCTGATCTTGTGTATCACAAATTAAGGCATTTTTCGGCTTGCATTACAAGTGACACATCATATTAATGATACAAGTTGATGGGACGAGCTTTTTCATTTACAAACAAATAATCATTTCCAGCACATTTCCATCTCTACAGGCAGGCAACAGAAGGGGCATGACAGTCCTTACCACTACGTAAATACTGATAGTAATCTCAAGAACAGACATATTGTGACTTTAACGGAAACTAAAAAAAAAAAACAGTAGCTGAAAAGACCTCAGACTTTTTCCAGAGATGGATCAGATAGCTGGACTTTACAGGGATCTTTCAAGCTAACAATCACACCCTGATGCTATGCAGACTAAACAGACAATCCAAAGATTAGCCAGACATGCTTCCTCCAAGAAAAGGAGGCAGACGGGTTGAGAGACATGGTCGGCTGGCCAGCAAAACTTCTCCACGCTCCTCGTTACATGACACAGACATTCCTAAGCCAATTATGCACATTTGAGGGGAAGGGGGTTGGCACATGGCTGGGGATGATTCCTCGCCTACCTCCCTCAGACACTCCTCCGTTTCCAGGAACATAATTTTCGTAAGATATGCATTTAAAAATTCACCAGCTGTCGGGGAGGGGGGGGTAGCTGAAGTTTCATCTTACAACCGCTTACCGCTTATCTGGTGTAGGGTTGCGGGGGGCGTGGAGCCAATCCCAGGAAGTATACAGCACAAGGCTGGGAACACTCTGGATGGGATACCAGTCCAATCACACACTATTGGCAATTCAGAGACACTAATCCATCTAACTGGAAACCAGAGAACCTGAAGGAAACCCACTTGACATGGGGAGAACACAGCAACTCCAAACCCCCAACCACAGAAGTATGGAGCGACAGTGCTACCCTCTGAGACATCAAAAGACTCCCAGAGTTCACTTGGATTCATCCACACTGCACCATTTAATTTTCTTTCACATAAACTGACAGTGGCACAAGGTCACATGGGTTAAGCCAAATGCCTGTTTCACCCCCACTAGGTTCTGGCAGGCAGAGACTGTAAATGCAATCGATACGGCCCAAGGCAAAAAGCCAGTTAAAGCCCCAGACAGCATAATCCTACGAAACGGTGGACAGAATTGCAACAAACAAATGGATCATGGTCACTAATGTCCAGGTGGACCACATGTCTGTGACCAACATGCTCGATCATATGTGCCATCTGTCAATCTGGAACAAGATAAAACAGGAAACAGTGCTTCACCTCACCTGCAGGCTACTGGATTGTTACATACACAGGTAAAGTGATGCCAAGTTTCCTTCTACTTAGAAATTTTAAAATGGATCAGAAATGTCAGCACAGGAAAGCTTAATTAAAGCTACACAAAGTAACCAAGCACCTGGGAGGAACTAATGTGCATTCTCGTCTCCCGTGAAAGAACAGCTCAGCACTCCGGATCTCAGGATTGAATGGATATGACACACCAGCGCGTAAACTTCCAATCTTTTTTTTTTTCTTCAAATAAAAAAATAAAATAATAATAAAAATAAAAAAACTGACTCCAGGCTTTCCGAAAGCAAATGAGGCAAGATATTCACCTCACTTAAAGATAAAAAAACACCACACATTGTTTTACGGTAAAACTACTATTGTATCTGAAACGTGCATTATCACCACCACTGTGCTCCTGAAAAAGACATTTGCTCCCAGAGAGCTATATTTCACTGTTTTAAGGTCCTGCTGCAAACCTAAATTACGTCTGCTAGCATGGGCACTTTGATTAATAAGAAACAATGGCTCCGGGGCTTTAAATCTATCAGGAGCAATCGGTCGGTAAAAAGCTAATTTTCCTTTGCATCTACCAGCACTGCAGGTTCTGGCTAAGAAGTAACACCGGTCACCAGCGTGGGAAGTTTGTTTTTTAATGCTACATAATCATATATGCAGCATTCGCTGGCAGATCATAGGGGAAACTTTCAATCTCCAAGCTGTAGGCTTAATTATTGCGTTAACACTTGCTGTAAAAGGGAGTCCACGCTCTTTAGCAGACTAGTTTTCCCTGGTAGCTGTAGCGGCAGCAGACGTAAGGCACCACTAAATCCGGCGTGAGGGGCGACAGCCAGCTGACTAGACTGGATATGATCCCATTTCACAGGGTTTCCTCACACATACCGAAGACGGGGCGCCTGGATGTTAGCAGCGCCGTGAAGGAGCAACGTGACGGGGGACCCCAGCGGAGCTAAACACACCGGGCGCGACGGCCGTTTTTTTAAACTTCCCCCGGCACTATCATCACCACCCACCACCCTCAACGGAACACAACGTCCACTCCCAGCATGTATGCCGTTTACGAAGGCTCGCTTTTCAGGTCTTTAAGCTGAAAGGGGCGGCACGGCCGAACTGGAACCTCACGAAGTGGGGAAGGGCAGGTAGCCGCGGCTAACCCGGGTCAGGCTTTAGCTAGCGCGCTTACCTGTCAGTCTGATTTTGATGCTAGACCCGTTTCTTCGGGTGCCAGGATTCGACATCACTCCGCAAACAAACCGAAAAAGCGACGAACTTCGTCTTCGGGTTTCCCCAAGAACCAAGCCGGAGCGCAGGAAGCCACGGCGCGCCGAGCCGCTGGGTTTCGCCCGGGTTTACCAGGGATAAACTCGTATTATTTCCACGTCGGAAATTCCTGCGAAGATCCCAGCACTCCCAAACATTTTCGAGCTCGAAGGCGTTCTGACGTCACACCCAACGGCAGTGCGTGCGCGTACCCGAGCGACGTCGGAATGCGCGGGTACGATGCTAATTATCATTTGATCGCTTATTTCAGCTTTCACGCCTTTAATCATATAAAAGAACAGCCATAGGCCTGAATAATAATACATATCAACATAAGTTTATTAAAATAAACTTAATACATTAGGATTTCCACTCTTTTTCCAGAGAAAACGACACGTGTATGCATTTCGCATCGAGTTTGAGATATAACAAACCACAGATATATGGATACAGTAGCGTCTGTAACAGGCTAGAATTCTTTTTTTCCGTTGATTAATGCAAGTAGACTGACCTGATATACGCGTTAGTCTTAACACCTTTGAAAGTTAATTGTCACGTACAGAATGTATAGTAAAAATTATTCTAGATAGATAAACATTCGAATCGTTATCATTAGAGACGATTTTTTTTACATAGCAAGTAAGACAGAAATCTGTGTGTATCTGATTCAAAATGACTTGCACAATATGCCCTCAATTAATCTGAGAACAGACGTCATATAAAGTGTTTGTTAATTGGACGTAAATTTGTGTGTTGACATATTTTTACTACACTTTACAAACTTAACTCTGCTAACATTTGTGACTGTAAGCTACATTGCATAATATTCAGAAGTTTAAAACATTAAAGTGATTTAGATATCTTGTTTACAGGTAAAACGCTCGGTGTTAAGTGTAAAATTAAGAATTTGAGTTGAATCGGATTACGTCAAAATAACTAATACTAACGCTTTGTAATAACTTGAACTGGTAAAGCAAGACACATTGGAAATCATTTTGTAACAAAATTTATCTTGTTATATTTCTATGAAATGACTTTTTTGGATAGCCATTTAAAAAGGCAATTCAAGTCAAACACCGGGACTTGCCTCTGTTATTCGAGGGGTTACATATGACATGTATTTGCCAAAGCAAATTAGGAAAATAAAAATGGACTTCAGCTTAGGCTGTAGACATAATGAAAGGAGGCAAAGTTGCAAGTATCTTGTGGCTGGTGAGCTGACAGTATTAGGAGGATCGGGCTGCATGGAAATAGCTGTCAAACAAAGGCTTCCTCTCACGAACTTGTTTACTGGGGAAAGAAGGTCCACATTAGCGGCAGCCAGGGATTCTGGCTGCCACATTGCTGTCTGGCCAGCCAAAGGCTCACAGGCCTTTCAGTGCAGACTCCAATGGCATAAACCACATAAAACACAATGAAAGTGGAAATGGGAAGAACAGATAATAAAAAATATACACAGAATTTACAACATTGTGACATACAATAGAACAATAAATTATGCGTGTCTTACACTGGGAAACATGATCTTTACATTATATTTCAATACAAGCACCCTTTTTAAAATCCATGCAGTGTACGCTCTTTTGACCAGCTGACGTTCGTTCGATCAGCTGACTATTTTATAGCCAGATGGTTTTAAATGCTTTAATCAAGAACCTGGGAAGAGAATTGCAGGGCATGTTAAGTACAGTAACATAAGTAAGCAATTATCCTTAACCATGATCTAACTGCTGTAGGTTTTCTCACTAATAATTTGGTGAGTTGATGCTATTTGCTGTGGCCTGATGGCTGGAGAAGCACATTTTGTGTAAACCAATAAGATGCGATCTGGTATCGGGGACAGACAAACACAAATAAAATTCAGCAGCTGCAATGGAACAGATTTAATGGATCCATAATTACTCTCGAACAATAACAACCTGCAGCGATCAAGCAGCAGCAGAATATAATCCCTCCTTCTGTTATCACGAGCAAGAGGTAGCATGCAGGAAGAGTGCAGGAGTGTGGGCCCATGTAGGTACCAGGTTCATTCAGGTAAAAATACACACACGAAGGAAACAAATCGCAAAAAGCTATTTTTTGAAGCACATTTATAACCAGGGAAACAAGATACTATAGTCGGCTAAACTAATCTAATGAAATAAATGGAGTCTGGAGTTATCTTGCAGCTCTGATCAGACCAAAAGGCTGGCAGGAAGGTTTACTAGGGAAAGGAAAGTTTCTCTTGAAGGCCACACAGTCCTTAGGTAGCCAAAGCTGGCCGGCCAAAGACGCTGATATTAATGGTATCTGCTGCACTTGGGAGAGGGGATATTTACATTTATACGTTATGTACTTTCAACTTCACTTATTTTAATATGCTGTTGTACCCAACAGTATCTTTCATTTGTACATTTTCGGTTTCTGCCCACCTCTCTCTGTCTGTTTGCACCTAGCTGTTGGCTGGCACCCCCACCCGCGTTGGCCTAACTACAGTTTAATTCCTCCAGATGACCACACTGAGCATTGCTGTAAGAAAAAGGGCTTGTTCTAAAATAGGTCATCTTCCAGCAGGAAGGGAAGGTGTGTTTTAATATTACTCCGAAGAGCAACACACAAACATTTATAGCGACTAGAACAATGGCACAATTTAGAAAATTGTCACTTTCTAAAAAAAGATTGTTTTGCACTAAAACATAATAGTGGAAATGTACATATGCAATGAAATGGCTTACAAATTATGTACATAATAGCAACATTTCTGCTTGTTTTTTGGGAGTCTACATTATTAACTATGTCTAAATAAAACTACCAGCAAAAAGGCTTTTATTTACTAAAAATATACCTCAAGGGCAGAAAACTGGTGTTTTTTGCAGTGGTAAGCAGAATGCACATCAAGGAGAGTTTGGTTTTTTATAAATATATATTATTTATATATATTAACCCCCATCAACACACACTCCATCAAACGATTCCCCTTAAAAGCAAAGGGCCAATGAGCTTTCAGTAGGTGATGCATAGCAACAGCTGTTGCCAAGGGATCATGGGCTGTCCAAGTTTGTTGACACTGGAGGGCAAAGAGATGCCGAGAAAAACTACAAAAGAACATAAAGAGCGGGAGGAATATAACGATTAAGGTGAAACTAGAGGTGGAACTGGGGAGTTCATGGGGGGGCAGAAGCTGGACTAGAGCACCAGCAAAGAGGACTGAAACACCAAGTGCCAGGGCTCCTGACTAACCATGCCATGGTCTGCCAATTGTTTCCCAGTGAGGTCCAGCCCCAGCAGATGAGAATAATTTAAGCCACAAACCTAAAGCTGTTGCTTTACCAGACCCGCGGAAATGCACAACTACTGTTTAGCTTCCAGTTGCTGTGGTGGGACAGCCTCCTCCACCAGCTCAGCTGGGCAAGATGGAGCCCCCACCTGAAAGTGAAAGATCAGATGGCCCCGTCCCTTATTGGGGGCCCAAGATGATGATTATTATGTGTTGCTGGAGTATGTGCTTGTCGTCCGTAAGTTCTAGAACAACCACAATCACAGTTCCTCTAATATGAAGACCTTGTTAATCTCTTTAGTTAAGTACTAGACAGAGAGAAATTCCATTTTTTTTCTTTACAGATTATCCCTTAATACAATTCAGGGGCACTGTGCTGGCTCAGTGGTTAGCATGTAACCTAACCTCCACAGGATTGTCAGGTCGAGGTCTGTGCTTGTGCAGTTTTGCTTGTGCCTGATGCCATTTTCCGTGCGCGAGAGTGCTTCTCTACAATGGACTGAGATCAGCTCCTGGCTCACTATGACCCTGCATTGAATAATTTGGAAAATGGATGGAGGATAAGCGCCTACTCAATGCAAGGACAACATTCGAACCCAAGGCTAATGGTGCCCATATTCTTCAAACAACATCCAGAGAAAAAGAAATCGAACACACCGGCGAGAACAATCTGTCACGTACGTAAAAGGACACCGCTACCTCGTTTGGTCTATGTGACGCTACAACCCTAGAAGGTGCAGAATGTATTTAATGCAGCAGACGCACAATCAGAGCGCAAATAAATGTATTGTGGAGAGCGAGTGAGTCGTTTTAATAAGGGAGATGGCTGCTCCTTAGGAATGGAAGTTACTCTCTCTATTAACAGCCACTGTTGGTTTAATAGTAGCAGCGGCGCAGACCGGGAAGCCAACAGTTTACATGACACTCCCGGTTACACGCTAACAAAACCCAGGCATTTCACAGCAAACATTACAGGGTTACGACATTCACTATGAAAAGAAATACACAAATGCACATAATAAGTGCAGTGCAAAGGATGTTGGTAACCGCATAATTAGTCCCGCTGACCAATCCCGGGGCATCACTTTCATGTCAGCCAATTGTGGACAGTGCATGGGATCGGAACAAACGAAAGAGTTTGCCCTGGGACTCCCATACAGGAGGTGTGCCGAAACAGTGATCGCCGCGGTGATTAAACATCGTACATGCCAAAACGACTTCAGTTCCAACTATTTAATCTGAAGTATGTGCCCAGGTTCTAGACGACAACCTCCTTAGTCTAAGCTCCTTAAATTGCTTACCATTCGCCTCGCCTGCTGGTTAAAGAATGCTGAAGTACATGGGATTGTTCTCCGTAGTCACCCCAAATCATTCTGTTAATCTAAAACCCGCTCCCACCGCAAAGGTCACCCTTGCAGCGGGAGATTACAGCTTTATCGGTATCTGTGTGCATTCCTAGCCACCGTGGCTGCAGCCTGGCCCGAGGGCTAGACCTCAGCCGCTAGACGTGGATGCCTTGGCATTGAGCACTGAAATACGGAAGCTTCCCTTTCAAACAAAGGAGGTTTCGGAGTAACATTTAGCCATCTTTAAGCTTCACCTGCTGGTCGGTCTTTTTGACCAGGTAAGTGACATTGCCAAAATCTATATAATTGGTCCAGATGTGGGGAAATTACTCCACTACATCACTCTGGAAAGCAAGGTGTGGACTGAGAGTCCTCCTTGATTCAGGAGATCTGCTCGCTCCTCCATCCAGGCTTAGGGCTATTTGACTGGTCACACCGCGAATGGCGTTGTGAGGACCTTTGGGGCTGGAGATGAGACAGAACATAATGTGACCTAAACTCCCCAAGAATCACCACATTCATGTCTCACGTTCAGGCTTCTTTGCATGATCCCGGCCTGTATTATGCCTCGGTGCTCCTTGACTAAGTGAAATGCAGAATTTTGAAAGTAGCTGTTCCTCAGCCCTGTCATACATAATGTTCTTGGGCATATTAAACTCAAACAAATCACATTGTCCAGTTTCTCAGTGGTTAATCTAAACGGAAGGGCAACATCTATTCCTGCAGTCCCACACTTGGAACAGCAGGGGACACTGTCTCACCTCCATTCAGTCATCTTATTCATTAAAAAATACACAATGGACACTCATTGTAAGGTATGTTTCAGCAACAACATAGGTCTAATATCTTTCTTAGAGTGGGGTGGTTACTGTCAATATACATATATAGCTCAAGGAAAAATCCTGGTTTAACCCTGGTTCTGCTGGCAGAAGACTACACTGCGAGGCAGGCTGCTTCCAGGCTCAAAGTTTCTAAGACTGCAGTACACAAGAATAAGGTGAATCAGGAGACACTGGCAATGACCAAAAACTAGCCAAGTAGAGGGGAGAAGCAACTTTCTAATGCCAGAGATGACCATTATCCAGCAATGTCTCATAAATCGGCGGGTGACCTCAAGTGACCTTCAAAAGGAATGGGGAAACATTAAGTGGTGTGATGTGCACTGCTAGGACAGTTCGTATCAGGCTCTCAGAAGTAGGACGGAAGTCCCATAAAGCAAGGAAGAAGCCCTTCGTTAATGAAAAGCAGGAAAGAGCCAGGCTGGAGTTTGCAAAAAAAAAAAAAAGAAGTACATTTTACAAAAGCGGATACTCATAAATTGAGAAATGAATGAAACATAAAGTCGTGCTGTGGTCTTTTAATTTTTTCCAGAGCTGCATGTGCCCTTGCTGAGTGATCACTTGTATAAAAATACAAGCCTGTTTCCAGAAAAGTTAGGATGCTGTGTAAATGTAAATAAAAACAGAATGCAATGATTAACAAATCATATAAACCCATATTTAATTGAAAACATCACAAAGACAAAATATCAAATGTTGAAACTGAGAATTTATGAGAAATATATGCTCGATTCAAATTTGATGCCAGGAACACGTTTCAACAAATTTCAACACTGTAAATGTTTGGAAAATGAGGAGACCGGTTGCTGGAGTTTTGAAAGTGAAATGGTGTCCTATTTTTGCCTGATATAAAGATAAGGACTTCTCAACTGTTTGGGGCCTCCTTTGTCGTCTTTTTTGTTTATGATGCACCAAATATTTTCAGTGGGCGACAGGTCTGGACTTCAGGTAGGCCAGCCTCGCACCCAGAGTCTTCTATTATGGAGCCATGCTGTTGTAATATGTGCAGAATGCGATTCAGCATTGCCTTGCTGAAGTATATAAGGCCTTCTCTGAAAAAGACACTGTCAGGATGGCAGCATATGTTGCTCCGAAACCTGTATATATCATTCAGCATTAATGGTGCCTTCCCAGATGTGCAAGCTGCCCAGGCCATGAGCACTAATGCACCCCCACACCATCACAGATGCTGGGCTTTTAACTGTCTACTGATAAAAAGCTGGATTTTCCCTCTCATCTGTAGCCCAGAGAAAGCGGCGTCCATGATTTCCAAAAAGAAGTTGAAATTTTGATTTGTCAGACCACAGGACAGTGTTCCATTTTGTCCATCTTAAATGAGCTCAGGCCCAGAGAATTCAGTGGTGTCTCTGGATCATGTTTAGATATGGTCTCTTCTTTGCATGGCAGGGTTTGATCCTGCATTTGTGGAAGCAGCAGTGAGCTGTGTTCACAGACAATAGTTTTTGGAAGTGTTCCTGAGCCCATGCAGTGATTTCCACTATAGAATCATGTCTGTTTTTAATCTGGTGCCACTTGAGGACCTAAAGATCATAGCTATACAATACTGGTTTTTGGCCTTGTCTTTTGTGCAGAGATTTTTCCAGATTCTCTGAATTTTTTATGATACTATGTATAATAGATTGAAATTCTCAAATACTTTGCAATATTACATTGAGGAACATTATTCTTAAATTCTTGCACTATTTGCCCACACAGTCTTTCACAGAGTGCTGAACCTCTCCCCATCTTCACTGCACAGAGTGCTGAACCTCTCCCCATCGTCACTGCACAGAGTGCTGAACCTCTCCCCATCTTCACTGCACAGAGACTCTGCCTCTCTGGAAGGCTCTTTTTATACCCAATCATATTACTGACCTGTTGTCAATTAATCTATTTAACTGTGAGATATTCAACCAGGTAATTTGCTTTAGCACAATTTTTCCAGTCTTTTGTTACCCCTGTCCCAACTTTTTTTAAATGTGTTGCTGGCATCAAATTCAAACTGAGGATATATTCATTATAAAACAATAAAAAAATTCTCAGTTTCAACATCTGATATGTTGTCTTTGTTCTATTTTCAATTGAACATTTCCTTCTGGATAAATAAAGTATATCTATGAAAATTGACTTATATCATCTTCAAATCATTGCATTCTCTTTTTATTTACATTTTACATACCCATTCCCAACTTTATTTGAAATGGGGTTATAGGTACCCAACATAAACTTATATTTCTTCCAGATTTATATTACTGAGAGGTAGGGTGGGCGACAGGATTCTTTGCACGGCCTATGGAATAGACCTTAGGGTGGGCTAAGCTTGTGACAACATAGACCAGGCCTATCCCGACTCCCTACTGGAGTCAGATCTGTCCTGTCTACTATTATTCTTATGCACCATTTATTTCGGAAACAAAAAATGTTGTCAAAGATGACCTGAATATACATAAAAACTCAGATAGACTCCAATTTTGATCTAAAAGCTTATCCATCCCAGGAGGATTAATTTTATCACACTGCTATCGAATTTGGTCTGAATAAAGTCATGGGGGTTAAAATTGTTGATTGTTATCCTGACATTTTGGGACCGAGACAAACACGACACGTCAATATGATGATGTGCGCGTGGGTGTCTAGGTGTTTGTGCGTTCCTTACTCAATACTGCCATCTGCTGGATTCAAAGTTGAAAGCGCAAAGACATAAACTCCAGGGGGATCTGGTTTTGCAAGACCCTGAACTCTCCCTCAGATGGTGGGACTGATGAGTTTATTGTGCTGGATGGATCATGATTATGACTTTCCTCTGTGTAAAAGAAATATTCCCATAATAGTTATATCTACTGAATTTTTATAACCACTGTACAACATCTTATCCTGTATGTCACTGTGATGTAAGCGGCTAACTGATGCTGATCACATCAATCGGACAATCTGTACTTTTTAGTTTGGGTTGGTGACACAGGGTGGACAGAAGAATCAGAAGTCATTGAATTTGCAGCTGTGTTAAGGTTTATGACAGCGTTAATCTGAAGGAGCGCAAATGTCTGTGTGTAATAGGATCTAACATGCCTTTATGCCTGTAATCAGAAGGTTGCTGGTTCAAACCCAGCCTCAGCACATCTGTGGCTCCTTAAGCAAGGCCCTTAACCCCCAGCTCCCTGGGAGCTGCTACAGGTGGCTGCCCTTCATGGACAACTTACTCTACAAAAAAGAGCAAGCTGAGAGAGGCAGAAAGACAATTTCCCCACAGGGATCAATAGAGTATCTATTATTGTTATTTAAAACAGAACATGGATAATACCCACATTTTCCTCAAGATATCAGTATGTCTACTGGGTCTGTAAGGTATGTGTTTTCAATGTGAAGCAGCCATTTACCCAGTCATCTTTATAGATGATTTTTTTTCACCATTCTCTTGAGCCCAAAGCAGTGATGAGGCTGTAGCAGGTGATAGAACCCCGAAGGCTCATGGTTGCTGAAGCTGTTTGTGAGATGCTGGAGTCTCCAGTGTGTCTGCACTTTAAGATCACTCACCAGCTGGCAAGTGGTGACACTAACATTATCCAAAGCAAGCATCACCCCCTCGGGTGAAGACATTCCTCATCAGAGCGTACATGGAGTGCACAGCGTGTGTGTGTGTGTGTGAGAGAGAGAGAGAGAGAGAGACAGAGAGAACATCAGTCTCTACATAGTAACACCACATTATTTAAAACACTTTTTCTTCAGAGAGCAATAAAAAGTAGAATTATTATTAAAAACATTGGGGAAAATAACTCAGTGGGTCTTGATGTCTTACGCTGCCCCCTGGTGAAGCTCCGTCAGCGGTACAGGGACAGATGATGGGGTGTCATTACCTCCTGGGGGAGGCCCTTGGCATCCAACTCCAGGGACACTGAGTAACAGCTGAAAATGCTGCATTCTTTCAGGCAGAGTCTTACACTGCACTTAAAATAGAACAACATTTACAAAGGTTATACGTATTTAAAGGCTGGAATACAAAGATAATAGCAATGAAGTGCAGCATTTACAAACCTTGTACTTAAACTTAAGTACTTAAACAAGTACTTAAACAAGTACTTTGAATCCACTCAAGTCAAGTAAATACATGTGTTCTCATCATTAGGGTGTTCTGTATCTGTGTTAGCATATGTTACAAAAAAAAACAAAAAAACATTTTTTTGTGTAAGAGGCTTCTCCTTTAATTGTAAATGTATTTGGTTTGTCTCTTTAGCTGAGCTGCTGGACGTCTAATCCTTCTTTAGATTCCCGAAAAAGGACACAAGGAGATTGCAGAATCCCCCAAACACTGAACCTTCACCTGATCTTCCCCAGAAGGACCACGGCTGCTATGCTAACTATTGGGTAATGGCTTTTTTAATAGTTATGGCCAAATCAGGAGCACCGCGCATTACATATAAAAGGACCAGTCATCCAGCATTCTCATCAACCCCGCTGGCCTCTCTGCCACTCTGGTAAGTACATGCATTGGCCATCAGCGTTAGCCTTTAGCTGATCCTGATGCTGAGTCATATTGAATGTATGGAAATGTGTATTAGCAACCACTACTTGTTAGCTCAAGCCAGGCTATCGGGTTCATTAATTAGATCAATGTAAAGTTCTCCTTCAGTGTGGTGCCGTTTTACCCGATGCAGCTCCAAAAACCTGTTATCCTGTCGGCTGGACCCTGTGGTTCTGGAGAACTTAAGCTGCCATGCCTGGTGCCTACAAAGGAGAATGTGGGGAAGGTGTGGACCCCATGCCCTTCCTGGCTCCTTCTGAGAAGGAGAAACTGGAGGCCATGAGCAAGTCTTACGACATCAAAAAGTCCTGCTGGGTGAAGGATGAAAAGGAGGGCTTTGTTGCTGCTGAGATCCAGACTGACCAGGGTGACCAAGTTACTGTCAAGACAGTTAAAAATGCAGTAAGACCCCTGTTCGGTCTCCACATGCTTAAGGTTTTATGGATGCATTTAGATAGGATGCACTAGCTATCATGGCAGGCAGCTAAAAGGTTCTTCAAGGCAAATTTCAGAAGACATCAGTCAAGGGTCAACTGAATATTTGACGGTAGCTCCGGAGAAGTTATGGGATTTCCTTGGCTCTCTCCTCTAGACCCTCACCCTGAAGAAGGATGACATTCAGCAGATGAACCCGCCCAAGTTCTACCAGGCTAGTGACATGGCTAACTTGACCTTCCTTAATGAGGCTAGCGTCCTGGAAAACCTTCGCCAGCGCTACGTCTGCATGAGGATCTACGTAAGTCTTGATGGATTCTTTGGCCTTTTTGGGTCATGGGCTGTTAAAAACTATACTGCCAACATTAGAAAAGTCATAGTATCCCAGTTTAGTGCAAATTAATTTAAATGCATATATAAGAATTCAGTACCTGCTCTAAAATGATAAAATCACATATAGTCACTTAATATTAAAACTGACTACCAGTGATCTCATTTCATGGCAGTTACTTTTTAATGGTCTTGTGGATTCAGTTCCCCAACCTTGCCGTTTGCGTGTGGGACTCACATGATCTCCCTTTGGGTGTGTGTGTGTGTATGTGTGTGTTTTCCTATGGCCTAAGGACCTGGTATAGAGAATTCCCTGGAGATATGGATCATGACACTGCCTTGGATAAGCCGTAATGGAACATTGGATAATCATCCATAATCATCTTATGTTATCGTGCCATTACCAACATCTTAACCTCTCCTCTCCTCCAGACCTACTCTGGCTTGTTCTGTGTCACTATCAACCCTTACAAGTGGCTACCCATTTATGGGTCGAAAGTTGCCCAAATGTACAAGGGGAAGAAGCGTAACGAGGCCCCTCCCCATCTTTTCTCCATCTCCGACAACGCCTATCACGACATGATGATGGGTAGGTCAACAGAAGGTCATTAATCCCCACAATGACCATAATCACTACATTAATAACTAACTACACAATGGTTAGATATTTGTATGAATCTTTGAATACAAGGCCAGCCCATAGATAAAATGCAAGCAAATGTGTACATGCTGTTTAGTAAACAAGCACCTTTAAAATGTTCTTACTCGAGTCATTTCTGATTATGCTTTTGATCGTTTTTTCACCACAGAGCACGAAAACCAGTCCATGCTGATCACGTGAGTATCTGCCACAGGACCTGGAACGCTGTGCAGTTCAAAGCATCAGACGTCGTTGTTTTGAACTCCTTCCATTCCACCCTAGTGGAGAGTCTGGTGCCGGCAAGACTGAGAACACTAAGAAGGTCATCCAGTACTTTGCCAACGTGGGGGCCGTTGGGGGCAAACCAAGTTCAGACTCCAAGGTAAGCAAAGATTCTGGCTTATAAATGACCCTCATTTATTACCATGTAGCCCTCCCAACTAGGACCTATAAATAGATTTTCTTTATACTAAGTGTTTTGTAATTGTGATATTCCTTTCCTCCTACTTCTTAAATATTATAGGGCTCCCTGGAAGATCAAATCATCCAGGCTAACCCTGTGCTGGAAGCTTTTGGCAATGCCAAGACAACCAGAAACAACAACTCCTCTCGATTTGTAAGGCTTGACAAAAACACCACATACTCCTTACCTTACGACTGTACAATGGCAAACTGCAGAAAGAAATCCTCCGGACATGAAACTCAGTTTTAGTTGGTGAGAGAGATTTAGGCAACACTTTGCAAGCAATCAGGAAAAAACATTGAATTTTATTTCTGTAATATCTTAATGATCCTTAACATATTATTCATTAAGGCAGAACTGTGTATAATGTTTTCCTATCATCCATTCCAGGGTAAATTCATCCGAATCCATTTTGGGCCAACGGCTAAACTGGCTGGTGCTGACATTGAGACCTGTAAGTAACCGATTTCCCTGTGTATATGGCCCATTTGTTAAGGATTAATTATTGAGGGAAAGTTTTAAAAAGCCTATTACTCTTTTCAAATTGCATTAGTTTATTACGCTAAAGAAAGGCTTAAGCTGTGGCTGTGTTATCTAAATTGACTTCAGTTCAGCTCCTGCGCCTGATTGAAGCTTTACAATATAAGCATCTGGCATAAGCAAAGGTATCAGGTAATCGTGTGGCTAAGAATGACTTCACGTTCCGCCCTCACAGACCTGCTGGAGAAGTCGCGGGTCATCTCCCAGCAAGCCGCAGAGCGGGGCTACCACATCTTCTACCAGCTGCTGTCTGGGAAGAAGCCGGAGCTACTTGGTACACCTTCCAATTTTCCACATTCAACAAATGTTTGGAAACGTTAGAAGGAGGGAGATCTGTTACCTCACAGCTGGCCGACTTGAGCCTATTAAATCAAACATTCTGCTGTCTGTTTGCACGATGACCGCAAAACAACAGACACGGCGTTCACCTGCGGAACCCTCCGCGATCTTAATTTGAAAGATTTTTTTTAAAGAGAATTACGTCTCCCTTGTGATATTTTTCATAAATTGTAAAAATTCAGTTCAAAGTACAGATGCCTCACTGTCATACAATGGTGTCCTTCCCTCTGCCAGAGGCGCTGCTGTTAAATCCAGACCCAAAACAGTATGTGTGGGTTTGCCAGGGCGTGACCACAGTGGACAATATGGACGACAGAGAAGAACTAATGCTCACAGATGTAAGTCTGTATATACATAAAAAAGATTTGTCTAGCTCCCTTTCTAAGAGTCATCCTACTAAAAGTCCTAATAACACAATGGAGAGGAATTCCAATGAGGAAGTCCACTTGTTTCAATATTAAATACACAATATAAATGAACAAATTACATGAGATTTGGAACATGTTCCCATGCCTGAATCACCATATAAAGGCAATGATCCCCTTTTATCCTGGTCTTACCTGCTATGAGGGGGTCTGCCCAACGTCGCTGGGATACCTAACGCACACTCTTGCCTTTCAAAGGAAGCTTTCGATGTGCTGGGTTTCACCACGGAGGAGAAGATGAGTGTCTACAAGCTCACAGGTGGCATCATGCACTTCGGCAACATGAAGTTCAAGCAGAAGCCGAGGGAGGAACAAGCGGAGGTTGACACCACTGAAGGTGGGATTGAGGCTCTGGCTGTACTCATGCTTCCTGCATCCATCCATCTTTTCTCTGTCCTCTCTTATTGAGGCATTTTATCCCCCCCTTTTATCCTCTTTTCGTTGTTGGTGTCATTCTCAGCATGAAAAAATAAATGCAAAAATGCTTAAATAATAAATTGCCTAAATAAAACTATGAATTTTAAGGGTAATACTTTACATTAATTGTACCTTCATAATGCCTTTATATTGCATTCATAGAACATTCATAAGCAGAATGTAAGTATACCATTCCTATACAGCATCCTAACATACTTTAACAAATTTAAGAACAATTATATGATAATAACAAATATTATAATCGTGGAATTGTAGAATGTTTGTTATTAATGTATATTATAGCTGTTAAAGTATTTTGGGATGGTCAGGTATGCTTTAGAATGTCCTATGAATGCATAGTGAATGCATTATGAAGTTGTGGTTAATAGAATATGCTTACTGCAATATCCATCCATTTTCCAAACCGCTTATCCTTCTGGGTGGCGGGGGGTTCTGAGCCTATCCCAGAAGCTACGGGCATGAGGCGGGGAACAACCCAGGACAGGGGGGCCAGCCCATCACTTGCTCTAATATGGATGCAAAAAAGCAAACTACGAAAATTAGCAGTAAATAAATAGTCTTGTACCTCAAAAATTGACCCCCCCCCCCCCCCGCTTATTTTATCAGCAGTTTAATCTAACAATCACCTTTCAGATGCTAATTCCTTTACATTGTATCTTTGGTTTTGTTCAGTGGCCGACAAAGTTGCCCACCTCATGGGAGTGAACTCCGGCGACCTGCAGAAGGGCATCACCAGACCTCGCGTCAAGGTGGGAAATGAATTCGTGACCAAAGGCCAGAATCAGGACCAGTGCGTCTACTCCATCGGCGCCCTGGGCAAAGCTATATATGACAGAATGTTTAAATGGATGGTCACCAGGATCAACAGGACCCTGGACACCAAGATGCAACGCGAGTATTTCATTGGTGTCTTGGATATTGCTGGCTTTGAGATCTTTGAGGTATGTCCGACAAGTGCAAACTTGTAGAAATGCATTTTTAAGGTCTCCCTCTCACAGTCATTCTGCAAATGTTTGCTTGAAAATTTACTTATTGATTACTTTTAGGAATTGTCATAATAAATATGGATATATTACAGTATATTTGTGAAAATAAATTTTTCTGTTCCCCTACTTGTAGTTCAACAGCTTTGAGCAGTTGTGCATCAACTTCACCAATGAGAAGCTGCAACAGTTTTTCAATCACCACATGTTTGTGCTGGAACAAGAGGAGTACAAGAAGGAGGGGATAGAATGGGTCTTCATTGACTTTGGCTTGGATCTGCAAGCTTGCATTGATCTTCTGGAGAAGGTGAGGAGACTCTAGTTGTTGAAACGTTCATTTGCTGGTTCAAGCAGAGGTCATAGGCCTGTCAGCTGGGAATTTTCTTAATCTTTGTCCTCCAATATTACAGCCAATGGGAATCTACTCCATCCTTGAAGAGCAGTGCGTGTTCCCCAAGGCTACTGATGCCACCTTCAAGGCTGCCTTGTATGAAAATCATCTGGGCAAGTCTGGCAACTTCCTGAAGCCCAAGGGTGGGAAGAAAGGTCCCGAGGCTCATTTTGAGCTGATCCACTACGCTGGCACAGTGAGTTCACAAGCCAGCCAGCAGTGTCACGTGAAGAGCCTTTGACTGTCATACAAAGAGTGCCCTTCTCTGCCCACCTCTGTTTCTGCTCTCAGGTTGGGTATAATATCTCTGGCTGGCTGGAGAAGAACAAAGACCCTCTGAACGAGACGGTGGTTGGGCTCTTCCAGAAGTCCTCCATGCCTCTGCTGGCCCACCTCTTCAAAGAGGAGGAAAGCGCTGCTGGGACTAAAAAGCAGAAGAAGGGCTCTTCCTTCCAGACTGTTTCTGCTTTCTACAGGGTACTTACTCCTCATTTTTCTGATTGTCACCCTTGACACCATCTCACTTTGCACCTTCCCCTGATACCTTCTCCCAACAGGAACAGCTGAACAAACTGATGAGCACTTTACGCAGCACTGCTCCACACTTCGTCCGCTGCATTGTGCCTAACGAGTTTAAAAAATCGGGTAAGCTCTAGTACAATGCAAACACTAAACGCATTCTGCTTTTCCCGCCACAGCTGTTAGATGTGCTTTTATCACAGATATTGATGGAACATTCTGGTGAGGCGTAGCGTGATCATAGTCCACTCACTGGCTCCTTCTGCGCTCTCACAGGTGTGTGTGACGCGTTCCTCGTCCTGCACCAGCTGGCCTGTAACGGTGTCCTGGAGGGCATCCGCATCTGCAGGAAGGGATTCCCCAACAGGCTTCAGTACCCAGAGTTCAAGCAGAGGTCATGCCCTCTTGTTTAATAAAGCTCCCGTCTGACACTAATGTACGGAAATGTGATGTGTGTATGGTGAAAAGTGCTTCCTGTCAGGAACCTAGCAGAAAGTCAACAATCCAGACTGACAAAGCAACCTGATTTATCTAAGCCATTCAGATTAATTGATTTGTGATTCCATTGGATCTCCCTTTTTCTTCCCTCCACATTTGTGATTTATTGTCAAATAATAAAGGCCTACCTTTTAAATGTAGCTCATGACAACATATCTATCCATTTCTTATAGATATTACATCCTGAATCCGAATATCATCCCAAAGGGATTTGTAGACAACAAAAAAGCCTCTGAATTGATCCTGGGCTCCATTGGATTAGACGCCTCGGAGTACAGAATAGGACACACCAAGGTCTGACATGCACTTGTTTTCAGGTTGACTTCTGTCTATCTTTATGTCGTATGTTCATAAAAACTTCTTGATACATTTAGGTGTTTTTTCGTGCCGGAGTGTTGGCCAAGCTGGAAGATATGCGTGATGAACGTCTAGCAAAGATCATGACGATGCTCCAGGCACGCATGAGAGGTGTCCTCATGAGAATCGAGTTCAAGAAGATGGTTGACAGAAGGTAAATAAAAGCACAGCATTAATTCCATTTCCAAACCTAAATACCATTTTTTCTAATTCTAACCTATGGATCAATTGGCCCTCTCTCTGGGGTGTGTCTCTTTCATTTCAGAATTGCTCTCATTGCTATCCAGCGAAATGTGAGGAAATTCCTGCAGCTTCGTTTCTGGGGCTGGTGGAAGCTCTACACGAAGGTATGCCCCTAGTTCTCCAGGACTGTGTCCTTGTAATGGACTTCAGTGGAGAACTTGTTATCTGTGCGCACTCAGGTTAAGCCACTGCTCAACGTGGCTCGTCAAGAAGACGAGCTGAAGGCCAAGGAGGAGGAACTGCGACTCGCTACGGAGAAAGCGCAGGAGATGGTTGAAAAGGTTAAAGACCTGGAAGAGAAATTGGTGACTCTCTCCAAAGAGAAGAATGACATTTCTTTGGCACTGGCAGCTGTAAGTGCTCTGCTGAAGACTGAAGATCCTCCATCCAGTCATTTAAACCCTTTTCATGTGGAACAGTCATCAGGTACATTAATCTTCGTGATCTTTATCTTCTTGCTTTTAGGAACAAGATACGACGGCAGACGCAGAGGAGCGCTGCACGCAGCTGATGAAGCAGAAGATCAACCTGGAGGGTGAAATCCAAGACATGAAGGAGCGTCTGGAGGAGGAGGAAAGTGCGGCTAACAGCCTTGGTGCACAGAGGCGCAAACTGGAGGTAGAGCTCAATGATCTCAAGCGGGATCTGGAAGAGCTGGAGTCCACCTTGGCGAAGACTGAAAAGGAAAAGCAGGTAGGGAGGTAAACTATAGAGGCTGTGAGGCATCAGAATGATATTTTTCATTGAGAACATATGGCAATCTCCCAATCCAGTCCTCGGGGACCCCAGACAGTCCACATTTTCGCTTCCTCCAGCACACCCATACCAGGCAGTAGGTGTTCTAGATTGGCTGGGAGCTGGTAGGTAACAACATTGTGGACAGTCTGCGGTCCCTGACGATTGGATTGGGAAACCCTGACATATGGGAATAGCCTCAATAGCAAGAGCAATTGCTATAAATCTGTACAATTCATCTATCATCCAACTGTCAATATTGTTCAGGGTTACTGTAGCCCAAGGACATAGGAGAGAGTTTGATATTGGGGGGACACGGATTAATAATTAAAATGCAATGCCAAATTAAATATGGGAGGGACCTATCCCCCCTGAATCCTACACCCCTGCTGTAGCCTATCCCAGGCAGCCAAATGCACAATGCTGGGGTACACCCTGGATGGGGTGCGAGTCTATCATAGGGCTCATTCATGCACACACAATGGGAAACTGCATGTTTATGGACTGTGGGAAGAATCCATAATACCCAGAAAAAACCCTTGCAACACAGGGATAGCATGCAAGTTCCACACAGAGCTGGGATGCTGAATACCAGCCTTGAAGGTGTGAGGCAATAGTGCTGCTCAGTACTCACTGAGCCTCTGTGCCACCACAACATTTATACAGGGAACAGGACTGGACCCGAAGTGGCCTGTTCTTACACGTCCTTCCTGACAACTAAGTATTTATTTATAAGGTGCATTCTTTTAAGAAAAGAACACATTTGCATAATCTTTGAAAAGGCAGTCTCACAAGGGACTCCTCATATCTGAATTAGTCTGAGATTTCCTTTAGAAAATACCACTTTGAGAGTGAGAAGATCAACAATGTTACCACCAAGCAGCACCACTGTTTCATGATCATTCCAGAGCCTGGACCAGAAAGCGCGCATGCTTACGGGAGACCTGGGCCAGAGGGACGACGCCATCGCCAAGCTGCAGAAGGAGAAGAGATCCCTGGAGGAGCTTCAGCAGGTGAGCACCAGCTCCAGGAGATATAAACATCACTAATGAATCAATTTATTCCAACATCAGATCAGTGAAATTGCTGCAATGTCATGATCCCATCTTCTTTTCTTATATATTTCATTCATCTTAATTTTTCCATGCTGATGGATCTTGTGTCTTTGGATAGAAAACTTTGGATGATCTCCAGACAGAAGAGGATAAGGTGAACCACCTAAATAAGAACAACAGCAAGCTCACAGCTCAGCTTCATGAGGTTAGTATTGCAAATTCATAGACTGGTATGTACTACTGGAGGTTGATTTCATCTCACTGTCAGATTATCAATCCTTGTTCTGTCAGGTGGAAGACAACTGGGATCAAGAGAAGAAAATCCGTGCTGAGGTGGAAAAAGCTCGTCGAAAGGCAGAAGGGGACCTAAAAATGACAATTGAAAACCTCAACGAAATGGAAAGAGCCAAGATCGATCTGGAGGAGGTTGTTAAAAAGTATGTTTCATCATATATATGTAATCTATATGCAGTACTAAATCACTGTGTAATAATTTGGCATGAATTATAAACCCAACAGCTTACTGACAGCAAAGGGATTTTTATTATAAACTGAACTCAAAAGTAAACCAGAAACAAAAGTGACCACAAGGGGTCTAAACACAGGCAGAAAAGTAACAAGAATTAAACCAAGGTTAGAACTAAGCCAGGGAAACACACTAGGAACTAACAAAGGTTAGTGCTGCAACACTGAGGAAGAAATGGGAAGCTAGTGACACCTGCTGGCCAAACGGGGAACAGACAAATGGGACAAGGCAAGAACTGATCCTGACACACAGTAACCATTTTGGTAAACAACTGCATTGTAATAAAACTAAGCAGTCAAATTGCTAATCTAACCACAATAAAGAAACTTTTATTGCCCAAAATTTTTCAACGTCATTGAAGGAGAGATTTGGAGATCAATCACATGAACACAAAATGGGAGGATGAGCAGTCGCTGAACTCCACTTTGCAGAGGAAGCTGAAGGAACATCAGGTAAAGTGAGATGAAACGACAGAAGTGCCACCATCAATGGTCCGGCTTAATCTGCGGAAGAATTCTTTAATAACTTACGCTGATTCTTAGGCCCGCATTGAGGAGCTCGAAGAGGAGCTGGAAGCAGAGAGGGCAATAAGAACCAAGGTGATGTCTACAGAATTCTAAGTTGTTTGTTGACCTGTTCTGGGTTATGGGCTCTACAAGGTATAACTCTTGTCGTTCTATTCAGGTAGAGAAACAGAGGGCCGATCTATCTCGTGACCTGGAAGACATTTCAGATCGACTTGAAGAAGCGGGAGGGGCCACCGTGGCTCAGGTGAGGTCAAAAAAAACCCTGATATGGTCAGCTGAAGCCTCACGAGCATATCTCAATCTCTCACACGCAAAAGACTTCTTTATGTTGTAGATTGAGCAGAACAAGAAGCGGGAAGGTGAGCTGCTGAAGCTGCGAAGGGAGCTGGAGGAAGCAGCTCTGCAGACGGAGGCCACCTCCTCCGCGCTGAGGAAGAAGCACTCAGACTCCATGGCCGAGATGGCCGAGCATGTGGAGAACCTGCAGAGGGTCAGGCTCAAGCTGGAGAAAGACAAGCAAGTCATGAAGGCTGAGATCGATGACCTCAACGCCACGATTGAGTCAGTTCAGAAATCGAAGGTGAAGAGCAGAACTATTGATGAGCACAGATGAAAAGCAAAATGCATCTTGTTTAGCTGCCAGGTTGTCTGAGTTCAGTGCTGACCTAAGCTATCCCTCTCCTGCCTGTAGCTGAATTCTGAAGCTCATGTTCACAAGTTGGAGGACAACCTGGCTGAAGTCATTGCCAGACTGACGGATATGGAGAAGAATCAGACGGAGCTAAATGCTATTAAGATTCGCCTTTCGGGTAAGAGAACCACAAAATAAGATATAAGCTGCAAGTCATCACTGTCAGCATTGCTTTTGGCTAGATATTTGGCTACCCGCAGAATAATTAATTTAATGTTATTTTAATATGGTCATTTTTGAACACATTATTGTATCAATTCCTTTCTTCTAGCTGAGAACAGTGATTTGAGCCGTGAGTTAGACCAGACCCAGAGCAAGCTGACCCAGATCTCACGTCTAAGAAGCTCTCTGCTGTCTCAAACCGATGAGCTCAAGAGGCAGGTGGATGAGGAGTCCAAGGTAATGAACATCACCTAGACATAGAACTTCATGACTCAAAGTCATCAGAGAAGAAATGTAATCTGAAAGTTACGCAGGGTTATCAGGAGCTGACCAAGTACGCTTTTCCTTCATTCCAGGCTCGAAGCACAGCAGTGGTGAGCCTAGCTAATGCACGGCATGACCTGGACTTGATGAAGGAGCAACTGGAGGAAGAGCAGGAGAGCAAGGCCGAGATGCAACGTCTCATCTCCAAACTCAACTCTGAGGTGACCACTTGGAGGACCAAGTATGAGACGGACGCCATCCAGAAAACCGAGGAGCTGGAAGAGACAAAGTAAGTTGGGCCGTTGATCCCAGCATTGCAGCCCTTTGTCATCGCCGAGGTCGTCTTCGGTTGCGGGCTTGTCGAATGATGTCCGAGGAAAGGGCTAAACTCTTTTTGCAGACGTAAACTGGCGGCCAGGCTCCAGGAGGCTGAGCAGGCAGCAGAAGCAGCACAGGCCCGAGCAGCCAGCCTGGAGAAAGTCAAGCAGAGGCTGCAAGGAGAGGTAGAGGACCTCACTATCGACCTGGAGAAGGTACCGTATCAGCTGACTGCAATCTGATGTTTCAGGAGTGGTTTCAATATTCTACCACAACTTGTCTAGTCCACACCACTGAAGGAAATCTGTCCAGTAAGAGGAACATGCCGCTGTTTCCCTCTGCAGTCCAATGCAGCGGCTGCAGCTCTGGACAAGAAGCAACGCACCTTTGACAAGATGATCGCAGAGTGGAGCCAGAAGTGCGAGGAACTGCAGCTGGAGCTGGAGAACTCTCAGAAAGAGTGCCGCTCCTACATGACAGAGGTCTACAAACTCAAGACCTCTTATGAGGAGTCCCTCGACCACTTAGAGACCGTGAAGAAGGATAACAAAACCCTCACTGGTATGACAAACCAGACATTAAAGGGAAATATATCAGCCTTTTGATATCTGTAGACGCACAGGGAAGTGACTCTGAAGTTGCCTTGTAGATGAGATCAAAGATCTTGTGGAGCAGCTTGGGGAAGGCGGGAAGAATGTCCATGAGTTACAGAAGATTAGGAAAAAGCTGGAGGTAGAGAAGGAGGAACTTCAGTTGGCCCTGGAGGAGGCCGAGGCTTCCCTGGAGGTAAAAGGCTTCAACTGATTTGATATCATAGCCCACAAAGGAGAATTTGCTTTTTCACCTACCTGTTCACATAGTTCTCTGTTAATTTACACCATATGATCCTCCACATTTTTAACTAGCAGACTATTATCTTGGAGATTAAGAGGATTGTTTCTTCTGCATCCTGTTTATGAGAATTCCGTTGTGACGTTCGACCGTGCTGTTAGGTCGAGGAGAGTAAAATGGTTCGCGTCCAGCTGGAGTTGGCTCAAGTCAAGGCTGACATTGATCGCAGAATTCACGAGAAGGAGGAGGAATTTGAGATTACAAGGTCAGGACAGCTCCTATGTCTATATTGGGTTAAACTTAACAGCAAAAAATGCATCCTAAACCATATATTGTTCAACAATACATTTATTACAGACACATGATGTTTATGCTTGAGAGAAATATTTTAAAGATCCCTAGACAAAATGTCACAGTATTTATAATTTGTCTCATTAATTTGATCTGTTTTACTGAAATGAAACCACGTACTTTATTTGACTTGACTGTCACCAGGAAAAATCACCAACGCGCATTGGAGTCCCTGCAAGCCAGTCTGGAAGCGGAGGCCAAAGGCCGAGCCGAAGCCCTTCGGCTGAAGAAGAAGATGGAGGCTGACTTGAACGAGATGGAGATCCAGCTGGACCACGCCAACAAGAACAACAGCGAGCTGGTGAAGACCCTGAAGAGACTGCAGCAGCAGATCAAAGTGAGACTAATGGCGTTAGACTGATCCATCTCACACCCAGAACCCAGCGGGACCCACCCTGCCGCACTCCTAGAATTCAATGCGGCCGCTTCCCCGCAGGACATGCAGGTGCAGATGGATGAGGATGCAAGGCAGCACGAGGAGCTGAGGGAGCAGTACAGCCTGCAGGAGCGCCGCCTCAGCTTACTGCAGACGGAGATAGAGGAGGTGCGCAGCGGCCTGGAGGCCTCCGAACGATCCCGCAAGCTGATCGAGCAGGAGCTGGTGGAGGTCACTGAGAGACACAACGAGCTCAAAGTTCAGGTAACATCTCTGCATAGAAGTACTCAAACACAGAAAAAGGCATACCAATATGCTAAAGAATAGTTGAAATTAGAACAAAATGTATTATGTCCTGTACCTGCCTGCTGATTGGGCAATTTTCAGTCATAGCATAAAATCTATGGTGGCTCACCCAATTGAATTTGACCCACTTGCCTTCTTGATGGATAGACAATTACTTTTCTCCCTCAGAACCAGAGTTTGATCACTATCAAGCGCAAAATGGAGACAGACATGACACGCCTCAGCAACGAGAATGAGGAGCTCATCTGCGAGTTCCGCACGGCGGACGAAAAAGCCAAGAAAGCCATCACTGATGTAAGTGTCCCATTCACGGCTCTCCTGGTTCCTTCTGAGGGCACCTGGTAGGTCCTCGCTGCTGACTTACTGCTGGCCGTGTGTCATTCCCAGGCCACCCGCATGGCGGAGGAACTGCGCCAGGAGCAGGAGCACTGCGTACACCTGGAGAAGATCAAGAAGAGCAATGAGATCACAATCAAAGACCTGCAGCTCAAGGTGGAGGAGGCTGAGGAGCTCGCTCTGAAGGCCGGCAAGCGAACCATCCAAAAACTAGAGACTAAGGTGAGCTCTGCTTCTTCTCGAGGCATCTGGGCAACATTACATACAAGTTGACAAGATCACCCTTAATAAACCTATAAATGAAGTTGATTTGCTTGAGACACCTCTTGGTGTCGTGTGCAGATCAAGGAGCTAGAGACAGAGCTGGACACAGAGCAGAAGCGCCACGTAGAAACGGTGAAGGACCTGCGGAAAAATGAGCGACGCCTCAAGGAACTGATCTTCCAGACTGAGGAAGACCACAAGACTAACCATCGCTTGCAGGAGCTGGTGGAGAGGCTGCAAAGCAAACTCAAGGCCTACAAGAGGCAGATTGAAGACGCGGTCAGTAAAAAGCTATCAAGCTTCAAGTCTTCAGTCAGTAGTCCTGAAATGGTCTTTGATTCCTATTGCTCCTCTGCAGGAAGAGCAGGCAAACACTAGCCTGTCCAAGTACAGGAAGACGGTGCATGACCTCGATGACGCGGAGGAGAGAGCAGACATGGCTGAGATGGCCCTGAACAAGCTGAGAACCAGGAACCGTGCCTCAGTGGGGAAAGGCTTCACCTCTGTGGAGATTATCCAGGTGTCCAAGTCCTCTTCCAAGGGTGCCTCTGAAGATTAAAGCTCTCCTAGCATGGGGTGAGTGGTCTGATGATGGGGTTCAGCACAGCAAAGGGAACGGACCCAGTCCCTCAAGGAATTCCACGGATTTACAGTACAGAGCTGAAGGTTGTCCTCTTGTGGTAACTGTTAGAAAAAAACTGTTCTGTTGTATCTCTAGCACTTTCTGCCATATTCGTAAAAACACCAGTGTCATATAATTTCCTGCTGACTGATGGATCATATTTGCAAAAACACTTTGTATTATCTGTCCATGAATGTCACGACAATGTCAGTAGGTAGTTAAACTTTAAACAAACGGTGCCTTTATTTAATCTGTAACCACTGACAGATTTTTGTCACAATATTTTACAACATAAGCAGAGAATTTCTACAATGCGCTGAAGTACATGCACAATTTGGGGATTTATTGTCAGTATAATGAGAAATTTTATAGCAAGAATATGAATATCACATTGATGTTTTCTTAGACTGAGTGGCTGAAAGTTTAAATGATGAAAACTGTTGGTTTCTGTTGTTCCAGGGTAATACTCACCATATATGCTCTCTCTGGAAGTGCCTGTGCAGAAAAGAAGCTGAAATGCCCATTTCCAACGTTCAAGTCTTAGACTTAGTCTTGCATAAAAGTATTATTCCTTGAAGGCCTAAGCCCGATTCTTCTCTAACGACATTATGTGAAGTGACCACCAGGGGGCGCCAGTCTCACATATCTGACGGAGAGAGTAACATTGTGCCATCCATCTGCCGTGTGTCCGTCTGTGGGTTTGCTGTCATCCTAATAAACACGAAGCAGAAACGCACTGTCTCTGTCTTTATGTTCCCTGATATTGTCAGGAGACCAAGATTTCTGTTTAAGACACTCAGTGAGGGCGAGCATTTGCAGCTTAATTGTAACTACCATAATCAAAAATATAAATGCAATCACATTAGATCTAAGTTTGGGAACAATGATGTGAAATTACAGGGGATTTACCATTAAATATGTAATATCATGTATTTTGCAGGCTTTACTGTGCAAACATAATTAGAAATGCCTGCCAAAAGGCCTATATCAAAATATACCCAGGGAACCACATTTTATTAGCAATTCCCTTACTCCCTGAAAAAAAAATCACCATTTCTAAAAGGGCTCTGGTAGTCAAGCTCCTCTGAATGCAGGAGGCGTGTATACAGGGATGCCGCGCGGGGAGCAAGTTAATATCATGGTCGTTAGGAGGCAATATTTCTCTAAACAGCCATTGGAGGTGGAGCATGTGCAACCACACAGATGCATCTGATGGTGCTGAAGCGCTCACAACCATTTTTTAATGAAGATAAAATAAGAAGTTTAAAAAGCATCAGCGTACCCATGCCATCTTATAAATGTTGGTAGACGGAAGAGAAGGTGCAAGGGCTGAGGCAGTGTAATTAAAATAAGCCTGAAAATCACCGAAAGCATAAAATGTCACTGTTACAAGAGGGAGGCCGTTCATACAGAGGTTTACATAAAGACACCTTAATAGCAAAGTCGCTACATTGTTACTATCCAGACAAGTGCGATACAAACACGCCTCTTTTCTGAATGGCGGTGGCGTCTTCTGTTCACGCATGCGCACTGGGTGCGTCCTCCCTCGTCCTGGCACGCATGTTCTTTGTCGTTTCCTGGATGCCTTGACAGTCCGGAGCAGGAAACCTACCGGGGTGGATTCGTGTCGACTGCCCAGAGTCCGCGAATTCAGGTCCGCAGAAGTCCGACGGGGGGCGATCCAGGAATATTGCGGAAGGTTTAAGGCAAGTAAACGAGACGTACCCCGTACGGTCTGCTGCTGCTGGGTCCCGGGAAAAGCCGGTTCTGGATATCGCTGGAATGGGGGATGGCTGCGGCCTCGATTCATCCATTCCCGTCCCGGAGTTATGGTGTGCTTGCACTCCATCTAATCTCATTTTTCGGCTACTTTCAGGTTAAAAAAAATGTGTACCTTAATGCGAATGCCTGACATACAAGTGATCCCGTGCAGCATACGATCGGCTAGCAAACACTTCGGCTGATGACGCCTCCCCACCCAGACCGGTTTTGTCGGCCAACATTGTGGAGCCACCCCCGCCGGCGGGGACCGAGCGAAAGGGCATCCGATCGCCGTGATTTAGAGCCGATCTCCGTCCGCGATCTCCTGCCGGACAGCGGCTCTTATAGAGAAACATCATCGCGTCCGCTGGTGTTATGGGGGGGGGGGCGTAAATCACAGCCTTGTTGCTTTGCCCTTCGATCGCGCTGAAATATAACACTCCCCCATCTAATGTTGACGTCTAATGTCACCACCTATGTCTTGTAGATATGTACGGCACCTAAAAAAGTTCATGTCTGGACAGCGTGTTGACTGACTCATAAAAACATTACAGTCGGAGCTGCAAACTTTTACTCCTCTGTCAGCTAGGTGGCGAAATAAAACTATATACGTGATTATATGCTTTACAAGACGGGTATGACACACATCCACGTTATATATGCCTGTTTCTTATCACGCAAAGAAACGGTTTGTGCGGACCTCAGATTTACACCTCGATGCTGCTCTACGTTTTCACAGGCAGCTGGAAAAAAACGTCCTGTTCACAATGTCTCTGCATCAGTTCCTCTTGGAGCCCATCACCTGTCACGCCTGGAACCGCGACAGAACCCGTAAGTAAGCCGGGCTGCCGAGCCGCCTGTGCCGCACTCAGCTGCACATCTCACCGCCCGTTTTCCGTCTATGCTCAGAAATCGCCATTAGCCCCAACAATCACGAAGTCCACATCTACAAGAAGAATGGAAGCCAGTGGATCAAAGCCCACGAGCTGAAGGAACACAACGGACACATCACAGGTACCAGACCGTCTTGTATTTCAGTTAAAATATTAAGTAACATGCTAAAAATTGATATTTACTTTTCAGGATCAGCTCTCTTCATGAAAGTTTTATTGTCAAATTCATTCAGGTCCAAACATTTTGGCTGCCACCTCAAATGGGCTAGAGGGAATCTTTCTCTTTTTTGTTCTTTTCAGGTTTGTTGTGTCGCTACTATTACAGACATGGTATTATATACAGGTCTATAATTAGATGGTTACCTCATTGTGAAGGATTTTTAAGAGGTTGATTGAGCTGTAGAGACTGGTATTCAAAAAGTTCAGTGTTTTTCCTGCCCCCTTAACCAGGGGCGTTGCTAGAGATTTTGGGCCCCATGAAGGCATATCATATTGGACCCCCCAGTCCAGACCAATCCAGTTATTTTCCAAATTTTCTAGGCCCCCTGTCACTCAGGGGCCCTTGGAATCATCCTAACTTTCCCCCGCCTTACGGCGCCCCTGCCATTAACATGTAAGACTTTCATCTAATGCTGAAAAGCACCAGGAGCTGGGAGGGAGCAAAAATGTGATCTGTGGGTGTCTGGGGGGGACCAGTTTGAGAAACACTGCTATAGGGGACCGAATGTGAGGTTCCTTGTAATCACTGGCAGCCAGGGGGGTAATGAGGGGGATCGCAGACAGACTGCTTCCATCCTGGAGGAGGAGTAAGGATGGATAGAGGTCAAATGAGAAGGGAGTTTACAGCCAGATCCTGGGAGCCCAGAGTGGAGAACCACCACTGGGTCTGTTCCACTCTCATGTTAACGACATCCTGACATCGAATAATCTCATATTTTTAAAAATCTCATGTTTCTTAAAGGTTTGTCTGTTTTTATTGATAAAACAATGCGGGGTCCTTGGAAAGTTCTGAGGGTCAGAGAACTGTGTCCCCGACACCCACGTGTGCTCTACCCTGTGCCGGTTCTGCCCAGGCATCGACTGGGCCCCGAAGAGCGACCGTATCGTGACTTGCGGCGCTGACCGCAATGCCTACGTGTGGAACCAGAAAGATGGGGTCTGGAAGCCCACCTTGGTCATCCTCAGGATCAACCGTGCCGCCACCTTCGTCAAGTGGTCACCCCTGGAGAATAAGTTCGCCGTGGGCAGTGGGGCGCGACTCATCTCCGTGTGCTACTTCGAGTCTGAGAACGACTGGTGAGTCCCCGTGTAAGACTCCGGAGTCACAGCGAGGTCTGGCCCTCTGCTTCAGTCTAGCCAGGGTGACATGAGGGTAAACCACAAGAGATGTTCCAGTTACATGCTATATATTACGTGTAGGGGAATCGCTGGCTGCAAGGCGATTCGCTTCAATTTCAGTTATTTAGGGAACAATTCCATGCTTCAGAAATCTTTGGAAATTTGTGTCACAATTCAATTCGATTAATCGATTATTCGATTATTTTGATAAACTAAATTCAAACCTTTTTTAACTTTCATTGAAAAAAATTCACAATATTACTATGATAACTTAATTACACACTATTAATTCAATACAAAGAAAGTGGAATCTTGGAACATTAATTTTTATTTCATTACATTTTCTAAAGGCCAGCCAATGAACTGTACAGGAAGTAAATGTGTAGACAGGAAGTAAATGTGTAGAGGAAGGGCTGCCTGATTTTGCCTGCAGTGAAACTTGCTGAGCTTGCTGATGCAGATTAGCAGAATGATGTTACATCTTTTTATTATTCTGTGGAAAACAAAACATCAATTTGTGGGCCAGATTTAGCAATGATTTATGAAGATATTGTGGGCCGGTATTTTGAGACCTCTTATAAATGGCAAATGAGCGGATGAAATCCCTCGCTTTAAACTAAAATGACTGATTGCCCAGTGCACTCTTCTCTATTATTTTAGTAATTTGTGTCTTTAGGTCTGGTGCTGCTAACGTTTAATACTGAAAAAGTTTAAATATTGGCCAGCAATATCGGCCATGATTGACACATCAGCCCAATGCCAAAATCTTTATTTTTAACCAATTATCAGTCAATTCCAATATTTAAACCAATATATTGTGCATCTCCAGTGTTGGGTAAGTTACCCACAAAGGTAATCCATTACAGACAGAGGTGGAAAGTCCAGGTCCAGAAAATACAAATCCAGACCAAACTTTTGTTTCAACCAACCAGTTGAGTATTCTGTGACTGTGCTGCTTTATACTCAACTGCTTGGGTGAGACAAAACCCTGGTCTGGGTTTTTACTTTATGTGCCTAAATTTTCCACCTATATCTGTAATGGGTTACTAGGCTAGCTAGGCTAGCACTTCAGATTAATTCCCAGAGGTAACGGGATTCAATCTTGGCTGTGTTTTTGAAGGTGGGTTAGCAAACACATCAAGAAGCCGATCCGGTCCACAGTGCTGAGCTTGGACTGGCATCCCAACAACGTACTTCTGGCTGCTGGGTCCTGCGACTTCAAATGCAGGTACCTATTTCATAACTTACTTCATAGCTCTTGTCTACCATAAGTGTCCTGGTTATGGGTTACGGGCTGGATAGCTTAGATTGATTTTTTTTTTTTTTTTTTATTAAATAAAACATCAGAATGTTTATCAAGAGCTGTATCTGTGACCGGAAGGTCAGTGGTTCAAATCCCAGAGTCTGCACAGTGATCTCACAGTTGGGCTTGAGCAATGCTCTTAATCCCCAGTTCTTCCAAGGACTGGCTGACCCTGCATTCAGTTGTATATCGCTTTGCATAAAAGCATCTGCTAGATAAAATAGCTGAATTAACTTTAAAGGCCAACAATTAAGATATTGAGATAACAGACAGAGGACGTTAATGGTGCTATGCTTCTCCTCCAGGGTATTCTCTGCCTACATCAAGGAAGTGGATGAGAAGCCGGCCCCGACCCCCTGGGGGTCCAAGATGCCCTTTGGGCAGATGATGGCTGAATTCGGGGGTGCCGGCGGTGGGGGCTGGGTGCACAGCGTCTGCTTCTCTGCCAGCGGGAGCCGCCTGGCCTGGGTCAGCCATGACAGCACGGTGACGGTTGTGGACCCCACCAAAGGCTCCACGTGAGTGTGGTTGTTACATCACAGCATGCAAGGTGCCGGCAAGCCAATAGGAGTCAGCAGAGGGAGATGAGGTCATCATCCTCTGACACACCAGTCACATTCCCGAACGTTATTGCTTTGCAGTGACTGCTGTGAAAATCATTTCGCAGGCTGGCTTATTAATTCATCTCATTTCATCTGTTCTTCCAGGCCATGCCAGCTGAAGACGGAGTTCCTTGCCCTTCTGAGCGTGATATTCGTCTCTGAGAACAGTGTTGTTGCCGCGGTAAGAACCAGTCCGCAGAAGCTTCTTGTGTGCCCCCGTCTGCAGTCTTATTGGGTTCATTTTAGGCTCATATTTCTTTGTCCTGTGAGACCTGCGTGGTCTCCTTCAGGTCCTCCTATCTGTTTGGCTCCTTTTGTTGAGATCTTGTTTCCTCTGTGCCTATTTTGGACTGTGGCACTTCATATTTACTGTATTTTCATTATCCTCTGTCATTTAAATGGTCTATTAGTATTGCAGTGACAGGAGCTTCCGTATGTTACCAGGCAGCCGCGGTGTGATTATTGTGGAGCTTCTCTTACGTTAATATGGTGCTCGAATCCATAATTCTCCACTCCTCCCCGCCCCCCCCATTCACCCTTATTCAGTTAAAATGGGTGATGCTGAGCGCGCACCCCTCCATCGGGACCTGACTCACCCGTCTCCCGACGTGTCCTGTCTGTCCTCTCAGGGTCATGACTGCTGCCCAATGCTGTTCAACTACAGCGACGACGGGGTCCTGACCTTCGTCTCCAAGCTGGACATCCCCAAGCAGAGCACGCAGCGCAGCATCTCCGCCATGGAGCGCTTCCGCAACATGGACAAGAGGGCCACCACTGAGGAGCGCAACAACACGCTGGAGACGCTGCACCAAAACAGCATCACGTAAGCGCTCGGCCCTTGGGGTCTGGAACCGACATTCTTCAGTCTCGGGTTCAGAGTCCATAGTGGAACTGTCGGCTAAAATCCTACGCTGTACGTCCTGTTTTACTGTAGATGAGCCCCGCGTAGATGATGTGCTGTAATGGACTAGGTGTCGAGTCCTTTTTTGGAAGAAAAGGTAGTAAGATATAAGAATTATTGGCTAATTGCATTGTGGGGAACACAAACTATTGCGGAGGAACTAACAAAATGTGCTTATCAGCAAACTGTGAAATGAAGGCCTTTTTTTTTTTTTTTTTTAAGAGAATGATTAGCAGAAGCGATTTTTAAGAGACTGGAGTCAGAAAATGATTTTGTTTTTCTGAAACATTTAGACATCTTAAAATATTGTTTTAAGTTTCGATCTTCTTTATTTCACAGCCAAGTGTCTATATATGAAGGGGACAAAAGAGATTGTCGTAAATTCTGCACTACAGGGATCGATGGAGCAATGACCATATGGGATTTCAAGGTGGATACTTAATTTGTGGTACTTTTTCTGACCTGTTACTATACCTTGAATACCTTTGAATGATTTTTATAGGTAATACTCTGGTAAATATGCTTTGGTCCTGGGGCTCTCAAGTTGCATAGTCTCTGATATTCTTCCTAGACGTCTATCCTGTGCTAACCTGCCTTTTGTGTCTCCTCCTACTCCCCAAGACTCTTGAGTCTTCCATCCAAGGCCTATTGATCATGTAGAGGAGACCATGTTTACCCGGCCAGGCTCCGCCTACCAGCGGCAACGTGGCGACTTCCGGCAGCGCTTCAGACCCAAAAGCGAGAAGAAGAAAAAACGTAACCGTAAAAAGCACCGAAAGCGCAAAGAAACTGACCTACTGTTCTTTACTAATGGGAGAAAGAGGGGCAGTGAGGGGGGGGGCTTCCTCACTTTCTCCAGCTGTGATTCTCTTGATTCTGTACCAGAGCTGGTACTTTGATGGTTAAATGATGCTAATCGGGGGACATTTTAGGACACTACCTTAAAAGGAGATTGTTTGTTTTTTGTAAATGGTTGGCTAGAAATAAAGGATGTAAGCTTATATTGCTGTAGTCTGTCTCTATGTGTGCATGTGTGTCTGTGTGTGTGTGTGGGCCCACAATGTGACAAAAAAACTGTTATTTTGACATGGGGACCATTTTTTTGGTCCCAATAAAGGGAAACTCAACTTTATAAAAATCTATGACCACAATCAAAAAACTAAAAATGCCAAAATCCTATATTTTAATTGGCTACTGATGGTTAATGTGGTTAATGTTGGGGCTTGGTAGGGGTTAAGGTTATCATTGTTGGGATTAAGGTTTTTCCCATAGAAATGAATGGACGGTCCCCACAAAGATGTGAATACAAATGTGTATTACTTGTGTGTGTGTGTTTGTTTTATAGTCATGTTTGTACTGGTAGGTTAAACTCTCAAATGTGGTTTTCCATTCCTTGAAACCCTGGAAAAACCTTTGACATTCACACGCTTGTTCTCATGGGATGTTAGGGTAGGTGATGTCATGATGTAGGAATGTGTAGCTGTTTAGTCAGAAAAGTGGGTAGAAAAATCACTGACTGGTTGGGAGGAGTAAAGATGGAGGTTAGAGACGGGGGACGTGAGGGATTCCTGCTATATTCCTGTATGAGAGTTGGAACCTTGCAGTACTTCATATGTTACTTCTTAGCTGGGACAAAAATGAGCTGTCCCTCGGGTCACCAGGACAGGAACTCAAAGCCCCTCCTTTGAGGGCTTCAGACAACTGAGCAATGCCTAGTTTTCCTAGGAACTGCAACAAAAACAGACTGCATGAAGTTTGTCCCCCAGAACCTGCAGAATTCAGCTTGATACCTAGAACCAACAGAATGTGCACACAGCTGGTTGTCTAGAACCAATAACATTCACATATAGCTTGTCACCCAAAACCTGCAAATTGCACACACTGCTTGTCACCCAGAACCTGCAAAATGTGCACACTACTTGTCACCCAGAACCTGCAAAATGCATACACTGCTTGTCACGTAGAACCTGCAAAATGCGCACACTGCTTGTCACGTAGAACCTGCAAAATGTGCACCCAGAACCTGCAAAATGCACACACTGCTTGTCATCTAGAACCTGCACCATGGTTTCAAGTATCTGTCACCATATTTATTTAAAAAACAGAAGTCATTTTGAAATTTCCTGTACCCCTTTATCACCGAACAGTTTTGTCCTGAGTTGTCAAAGACAGGTCTTTGCCAATTCTATTCAGGTGCTGAGTGCTGTCAAGTGGCAGATCTCTCCCTCACATGAAAGGTTATTAGTATTCACACCGTGGCAGCTTCCAGTGTAGGACGTAACGTTCAGGCAGAAGAGGAGAGGCTGTTCGCGAAGACCTTTGACAGCAGCCAAAGGTTACATACTTCCTGTCGAGATGGTAGGGGCAGATGGAGTGTGGGCCTGCCTTGCATGCTGACACCCGCCCCCATCAGGAAGTGGTAACGGGTTCTGTGGCAGGCAAGCTGCTGCCGACTGCTTTTCTCTAGAGGAACGGGTTCCTCCTCACTTCATTCAGAGGCGCGCCGCCGTTTGTGTCGACTGCTCAGAGTCCACGGACCGCGGTGTCCCATCCGCCCCCCCAGCCTAAGCTTCTCCCTGCCTGCAGTGGGTAAGTGTGCCTCGTCACAGCAGCTTTCTGGAGCGAGGAGCCGGACCCGGCTCAGTGCCGCGTAGAGTAACTGTCCTCCAAACGGAGCCGCCCGTTACTTTTCCGCTCTACTCTTCATCTCTCAGACTCGTAAACATTCTTCAGCGTTAAAACAGCCACTGTCGGGAGGGGGGAGGAGGAGGGAGGTGAAATTCGAGATCAGCTATAAAGCGAGATGCTCCCAAAAGCTTCTCAGTTTGTGGGGGGGGCAGAGGAGTTATCAGACGACTGTCTGCCTGCCCCGATGTGACAGAGAGTCTGATGCGAGCGTGCGTAGTGGGGAGCGCTTCCGGACCCCAAAGACTTCAATGTGCCGCCACCGTTCACCAGCTGCACACGTCGCATTCTTCAGCAGCCTGGGTTTAATTTACAGGGCAGAAAACAAACGTTCCTTCGCGGAGTGACCTCTCGCAGGCCCCCCCCCCCCCACCCCAACACTTTTCATTTTAAAGCTCCTAAAACTCAATGATTTCCTGAATCCTAAAACAGCCCTTTTAACTTTTTTTTTCTTTTTAAACTTTGAATAAAGGTTATTCAGTAGAGATGCAGATCATCTCCTGGCTGGTTTCTTGTTAGACTGGATTAAACTTAAAACACGAACCTTGAGAACTTTATGCATTTATCGTATTTATGTGCCGAAGGTGAGGTGTTGGGTTTTTTCCACAGTGGTTTACCATGGCGTATCACAGTTTCCAACTGGAACCAATTAGCTGCCATGCCTGGAACAAGGACCGAAGCCGTAAGTACAGCTGGGCCCTCCGTGGGATGGGGGAGGACTGTTTTCTTTAAAAAAGGGACTTAGAGCCTGTCGTTTTTGGGTTGTTTTCCACTGCTCCAGGTTCTGAACATTTAATACTAAAAAATCAGTATTTTCCCTTTTTGCATTAATTTCCGCTTCAGTACCAGTGCTAGAACTGAAGTACCAAACCAGCTGGGGTTTGGGCTGCGAACTGTAGACATGTTCACTTACGATTGGATAAGCAAATAACCAATAACTGCCTCTGAAACATAGGATACAACCACCATCTTGAAAAAGTGAAGTTATGAATAGAAAAAGAAAACCATGATAAATGCAGTAAAAAAAAAGTAATGCAAAATGAAATTCTGACAAACCCGCCAAGGAGTGATTTAAACCGCAAGTATGACAATGATTATGATGGGCTTAGAGAGCGCATGCAGTGCTCATGCGGAAGTCGCGGAGGTAAACTTCAAACTGATTGTATTCTTGAAAAGAAACAATCATTAAAATTGCAAAGATAGCTAGGTTTTGTTTCTTATGACAAAGTAAAAATGTTTTAGCAAAACTGAACCCCCCCCACCCCGCCCATGCTAAAATGTCCAGACAGTATAAAAAGCCTGATCTCAACTCAGGAAGTCGCGGTCCTAGCACTGTGAGAATTGCATGTGCATAACTTGCGATGTTGATATTAATATCACACATCGTCCAGCCCTGAATACACTACAGCCATTTCTGACTAGTTTGGGCATTGATGTGACCCCATACCATTTACATTGGTGCTGTTTTGAAGTATCTAAAGTGCGGTATATGCTGGAAAAGCGCCCTTTGTTTAGGGTCTCCCTTGCTGCACACAGGTGAAAACTGCATAAGTAGCAGCCCTGGCTGACGGCCCGACCCCCTCCTGCGGGCAGGAAGTTACTGTTTCACTGCGCTTTGGCAGAACGTGCCTCTACGGTGCCGGGGCTTCATTCCTCCACAGCACGTCTCGCTCTCTAACTCTCTGCCTCAGCGTGTTTCAGTTCGGCTCCCCAGGTGTGTCTGGGCCAGATGCTGACTGCACACCCCAGACCCGGCTGTCACGATGCTCATTTATACTAGAGCCCAAACCGTTCCACACTGTCACCCCCGCAACAGCTCTTCCTGCTTCCACACTCGCATTTTAATCGTGGCTGCATTCCAGATTTCCAGACAGACAGTTCACACTACAGCACATCCCTCTAACCCTAAACTGAGCACAAAGGCCCCCTTTGATGAGGCCGGGCCTGTTTGACCAGGATGTTACCAATACACAGAGATTTTCTGCACTATGATGAAGCACATAGGAGTAAACAGGGCCAAACATGTGAAGAGCATATATAACGAGCTCCCCACATCAGAATGTTCTGCCGCTGCTCAGGCTGATGACAGAAACAGCAGCAAATTCCAGCCCCACTTCCTGTTTTACCATATATGGTGCGCTGTTTCTCATTGGCTAAGACCAAAGCCAGCCTGCACAACGAGACAGAGGCGGCTTGTGGCTTCTGTCGACCGCTGGCATGAGGGTCTCTGTCGGCCCTCGATGAAAGGCAGCGTTTGTTAAAGACGTTCATTTGCGGGGCAAAATGTTTTGATTGGGAGAAAAAAAAAAAACATGCAGGCTATGTTTTGAAATACAACTTCCGTGGTAAAAAAATTGCATAGTGATCAAACTGTCCGTCAGAATACATCATGGTGCTCACCCCAGGACAAGCTAGTTTCCTAATCCTGTTTCGACGATTAGTGATGATACTGCAAGGTTTTAGAGGATTGAAAACCTGAAGCAAGTTTTGTGAGAATCCCATAATGTATAATAAATCTGTCAGTAAGATAAATGACAATCCAAACTGATGACGTCACTGTACTGCGCCTTGTGTTTACTAGTAAAACAAATGAAGGTAGTGTTTTGTAAAAATTCTCATCTGATAAAATATTAACCTGGAAATTCAAAACTCTGTATCTTTCTTTAAGAAATCGCATTGTGTCCTAATGACCACGAGGTGCACATCTACAAGAAGGAAGGGTCTGCCTGGTCCAAGAGCCACGTGCTGAGGGAACACAATGGACAGGTGACAGGTAAGCCCGCAGGCCGTGAAATGGTAGGGGGGGGCAGCCTCAGAGACAACTTTACCTGCTGCTACAACCATATCCCACCTCCCTCAGGCATCGACTGGGCGCCCGAGAGCAACCGCATCGTCACCTGTGGTACGGACCGTAACGCCTACGTGTGGACGCTCAAGGGCAATGTGTGGAAGCCCACGCTGGTCATCCTGAGGATCAACCGAGCCGCTCGCTGCGTCCGCTGGTCGCCCAAGGAGAACAAATTCGCTGTGGGCAGCGGTTCCCGCCTCATCTCCGTCTGCTACTTCGAACAGGACAATGACTGGTGAGAGTCCAATTTCAATTTCAATTTCAATTTCAATTTCAAAAAACTTTATTTGTCCCCAAGGGGCAATTTAAAAGGCACAGAGGAGCAACGCACACAAATAACAGTAGTAACATTAGACACAACAGATGACACACA
>JAODJU010000045.1:7269777-7301628 GCA_026776725.1 Gnathonemus echidnorhynchus | reverse complement strand
TTTATATATTGTTAGTTACTGTAATGTTGCGCTGCTTTATTTGTTTAATCGTCCAGTCTGTGAAGAGATTATTTTGCTCCTGTGGCTATTCCATTGGTGCACCCCCCCGCAATACCTCTGCGCCCCCCAGTTTGGGAACCACTGCTTTAGAGGAACATTATCCAAACTCATTTTCCAGTTAAGGACCTGATCTTTGGTTAATTAAATTCGCTGTCAATATTGTAATACCAATGTTATGGTACATCAGAAACATACACAAGATATACCTTCCAAAAACACCACCAGAACTTTTAAGTACATTGACTTTTTTATTTACTCACACAGAATGTCAGTTTGAGGAACAATTCACATTTTATACAAAAAAAATCATTAGAAAACACCATGGTCTATCTTCAGCAGTCTGATTCTCAAACAGAAAAACCATTCTTTACAATGAGCTGTTAGTCTGCTATGTTTGGATTAACTGAACACACGAGAGCCAAACTGCCTCGTTCACCAACACGAATGACATCATAGCCACAGTACGCGTTCCACTGCATGAATGGAGACTGAAACACAGTTTTATAAAGACCCTGACCTGTGTGACATTTGTCTACAGTGCTCTGCACTCTTGGTTTTACCGTGAGAAAGTGATGGAAAGAAAACTTGAAATCTTAAACCACCAATCAGCATCTTCAGGGCTCAAACAAGTAAGGTTTTGGACATGTAGGATAACCAATAAAATTGCCACCATTACCCCTGAAGAAATCCTTCTGTCCTGATTGGCCAGGACCAGCCCGCCCCGTACACTGAACCAGTCAGCTGGGACGAATTCAGGCTGCAGGTTTTAACGTATCCGGAATACTTCTCCTATCAAACATGCCCCTATCGATTAATGTCATATAACCTGCAGAGAAACAATCCAGAACCAATGTCCAAAGAGGTTAAAAGGACTCAGCTTTAGCATGGAACTTGTGCATTTTACCACGTAATCCAAAAGAAAAGAAAAAAAAAAACACAGGATTCAGATGAATCAGAAACGCTATAGTCAGTCAACCTGCTGTGCTTTCGTAGTGTTTCCCTTACCGCTTAAAATAAAGAAATAAATAAGAGAGATGAGTGACATTATGTCATTCCTTAATACGCAAAAGAAAACTTGGGATGAAATTTTTAAGAAGCCAGAGAAGAAAGGTCACAGACTGAGAAGAAAGCCAACATTTCACCAAAACAGTTGCGTTGCGTGAAACACCGGTGCCAGGGTCCGTTAACCCACGTTGTTCGCCAAGCCGACTCCTCAATCCAGGGAGACTGTGGGCCGCGCTTCCGCTGTAGAGGCCGTGTGACGCCCCACGCTCCTCTCCGTTACGCATGTCCATATTTACAATGCACAGACTCAGGGCATAAATTCCCATCACATTAGCATGCCACACACGAGTATGTGTTTATAAGGAGTGGACAGGCTACAGGGGGATGATCTAGCTATTGGGTGCGGAGTGGCCATTACTGGAGCATCCTCGAGGGGGGGCTGCTGTTCAAGCTCCCCTCCCCCAATGGGAAGCCTGTCAGAGCACCCCCAGCGGACGTCAGCCATACACGGGAGCAGAAGGGCGGCCTGCCGGAAGCATCTGTACAGTCGGCATCGAAGCGAAAGGCGACTAGCGATTACATACTTGGCACGTGTGCATGCAAAGCCGGGAGGATTCACACACCCCCACCAAGGAAACTACTGCTTAGTTAAGAAAGACCATACAGTTGTCTGGGTTTCAGAGCCACTGTAAGAAAACTGCTTTTTTATATATACGTTATATATACATACAGTACATACACACAGTTTTGTCAGACTCACTGCTCTCAACCCCCTCACCACTTGCAGGTTTCAGGGGCAGCCTCAGCCAGTCGCCCTCACACCCCCACCCTGGGCGTCCCGTCCCCCCCACCACGGCCCGAGCCGCTCAGTCCGTCTCCAGGATCATGGGCGGCTGCTCGTTGTCCTCGTCCAGGCGCAGGGAGTTCATGTCGTCCTCCAAACCAGCCCCCCCCACGGCTCCCTGATCCTCCGGGTAACCTGGAAGAGCAGAGCAGAGCAGAGCAGAGCTGAGCTGAGTAGAGCAGAGCTGAGCTGAGCTGAGCTGAGCAGATCTGAGCTGAGCAGAGCTGAGCTGAGCAGAGCAGAGCAGAGCTGAGCGTCTCCCTCAGGCGCCCCGCTGTGGACGTCGAGCTCGAGGGTCGGCGCTTCGTTATGTGGTACCTTTGGCCACGGCCGCGGCATATCCCTGGGCCACCAGCGGGCGATCGTGGGCTGTCGGTTCCAGGATCTCATTGGCTGGTTCCACGCTGCCATCCAACCTGAACAAGGGCAGTGTTTGAGCTCACTTACGAAAAAACACAACAAACGTCATACAGCAGTTCTGTTCAACCTCATCGCCTCGTATCGAGTAAGACAGACGGGTGGATTGGTGGATGGAAGCTCTGTTCCTCCACTAGTCACTAATTCAAACAAATTTTAGCTCCACAATAAGCTGCATTAGGTTTGCTGGGGGTCAAATAATTGTGTGACAGGTATGGAGTGGAGGTCAAGGAAAGGACAGGGAAACAGTGCACTGGGTGAAAGGGGCCTGGGAGGGTTTGTCCACAGCCGAAGGAGAAAGCCTCTCACCTGTGCTGCTTGGTCAGCGTACACTCCCCCCCCTCCTGAGGGTCCAGGTTGTACATGTACAGGTAACCGTCAGCCGCTGCCACCAGCAGACGGGGGATCTTCTGGATTCTGAGATGAGAGGGGAGAACTTTGTGAGGTGAAACTGAAAACAGAGCATTTTAACTTAACTTCTCACATCAGCTGTGAGAACTGGCATGAGTGGAATGGAGCTTGAAATACGTGGCGACAGGCTTAGCCAGACTACACAGAGCACAAGGTGATCTGGGAACAGAGCAGCACCTGGGGCTGTGGGCAGGGAAGCCCACGTCAGAGTATTTATAGTGCTGGAGAGGAGTCAAAACACCCAACTCAGCTGGTGTAAGCAGTGACTGCAAAACAACATCTTGGGCAACAGGAGACACGTCGAACAGGCATTTATAACTACAGGCTTGAGGAAATACAGGGTCCAGTTACAGCATGCTCACGCTCATTGAAAACAGAGTACGTGTGAACTTTATACAGCAAGAGAGAGGTCGATGTGCAAGTGTGTATGTGTATATGGTACCGTGTGAAAGGCTGTCAGGAAAAAAGCTTCAAGTTATCTGCGTAGCAGGAAAAGCACAACAGAGGAGTATATGCAAGTCAACAAAAAAAAAGTAAAAAAATTCTTTGTTACTGATATCTTGTTGCATGGCTACAACATTACTTCAGTTCCCAAACCTCTCTTCAGGGGCACCCTAACCATTCCATGTATTCAGTAAATTTACCATGAGTTCATTTAATTAATCAACTTAATTAAATAACACAAGACACTGATTAGCCAAACAAGTATGCAAGTGGTTGAGTAGATAGGTACATGAATATGTTGGATGGTTCCTGCCAAAACTGGGGCTACCAGAGCAAAGGTTTTTATTTTTTTGCTAATCCAACACCCTACGACAGACATAACATGACAGTTTTCCATAAACATGAAGAGAGTTTAAGCAATCTTTTGCATAGTACTGTATGTGTATATATGAAACTACAGAGACACGTTTCAGTGACCTGTGAGATGGTCTGATTCTAGACCTGTGGTTATGCCATAATTCACAGTGAACTAAGAGAGTCACATGGGTGCATCCTCACATGGCAAGAGCACAGATGTTCTTGTGGCCCGAAAAGGGCAAGCGGACAGTGGCAAACGCTCTGCCCTGGCTGAACATCTCCGACATCTGGGCAGGAAGGTAACTGGTGGACGCCATCAGGGCCCGACCGAAGTACCCGGTCCAGGTGGTGGGCTCCTCCTGCGGCCTGAGAAGAGACGTCTGGGTGAGGGAGGTCCATTCGGGACAGCCGTCACCTCCCCAGAGCCCCAATATGGGTGCAGCTGCTACGATCTGCTCCAGATTTTTAAGGTCCAAACCAGAACTACATTCTCTTGGACTATTTCCAATCAAGGCATTTCCACATGAACTCTACTCATATTTTCACATGTCACACCTAACTCTTTATAGCACTGAACCAAAATAACTGCCTTTGTCAGATTTACAAGAAACACACAAAGCAAACCTCAGAGGAAAGAACAAGTCGCTGATTCTGCTGGAGAACATCTGGGAATGTTAAGGTGGAAAAAGAAGGAGGAATGTTCTTCCTAGTGTCTTTAACGTAATCTTGCCAAGCGCATATCTGAATGAAGGCCTTGGAGCTCACACTCAGAGATCACCGTGTTTTACTACAGCTACACATTTTTAAATATCTAACACGGGGTTTCCAGCCACAGAGGATAACACAAACAAAGCAGCCCCAGTGTACCTCTCCCTCAGAGTCTCCAGCTTGAAGATGTGCACAGTTTCCGTATTACTGGAGGCTGACAGGAACAAGCCCTCCATGCTGAAGGCCAGTGAGCAGATACTGACGCACCTGTTAGAAGAGAGTCACGGGTAACAGCATTGCCATGGTTCACAGCTGAGGCGGCTATCCTCCATAGTAAGTATCACAGACCACATGCAGCAGGGACAGCTATGTCACAAGTTCATATGTGATTACGAAGACACCTCCCCTACTCTGCATCTATCACCCCCCCCCCCCCCATCTTTGGTTATGGTTTGGCAAGTGTAACAATCGACAACGGTAAACATACACAGATAAATACACAGACTCTCACTCACAGATACACACATACATAGCCCACCTCTTCATTCCCCTCCTGAACTCAAAAAGCTTCTGCCCTTCTGGAATGGAGAACACGCGGATCACCGTCCCCTGGAAAAACGGATCGGATGCTCAGTTTCACACAACACTTTAGCCCCATGCAGCACCGGACAATGTTTACATAGAAACACCCTGTGCCACTGGAACTGTATGCAGTTTCAAAGCACATCACCGAATATCCCCTTCCTTTTTATTAAGACAGAACAAAAGCCCACCACTTAAGCACAAAGGAATTTATTTTAGGGCCAACACTGATATGGTCTTTATATGATATGGTCTGGTTATAACAGATGGTCTTTCACAGGGTTTTCAAATCAGCACGCATGCAAATTTCTCCATTAAAAAACAAGCAACTTACATAAAATCTGCTTTAAATAAAGTGCAGTGGAGTCAACAAGAAGGCCAGCAGAAACGGACTGGCCAAGGTACCTTCTCGGACGCAGTGGCCAGTTTGGTGCCGCTCGTGTCAAACGCCAGTGCCGCCAAAGGACTGTCGTGTGCAGGGATCATGTTAGCCGCTCGCTAACAGGAGAAAGTGCCGGAGACGCGAGTTTAAAACCTCAAAAGCCAGAGACACAATGAGCCTGGTACTGTTCTGGCGACTCGTGTTACATGGGAGGTGCGACGCACCAAATTGATGGTGTCGAAAACCTGAACTTCTCCTATCGATGCGCTTCCAGGGTAAGCCAGGTAGCAGTTGTCGTTGCTAATGGAGAGGGCGCACAAGCCTGGGAGAGCAGAGCAGACATACCCAGCTGAGGGACTGCAGAGTGACCAACAGAAACTAAAGATCAAAACTGCGAGATTTTATTCTACGGTGAATGAAGATCTATTTCCATTATGACTCATTACAGTTCCCCTTAAAATGTATTAATCCCCAAGGGGAAATGATCTCTCTCTAGACTAAGGAAGAGATGCACAAATCAAAGACGTTTGAAATGAAAGACATAGAGTTCGAATAACCCTACCCACTGCATTCCTATACATTACCTGATGGGTTAGGTGGGGTCTCTCGGATAGTGTGAAGCACTTTCATGTCTCTGATATTGTGAATGTAGAGTGATTCTTCCAAACATACTATCAGCCTCTGACAAACATAAACAAAAATAATAATCAGTGGAAGAGGTCTGAATACTTCATTCATCATCTCAAAAATGATGGAACTCGCTAGAAAGACTCAAGCTTATTGTTAGTCCATTATGAGCACCGCCATCGTTCGAGAAAAGAAATTATAAGAGGAGGGCCTGCTGTAGAAAGTTTTGCTCACAGTGCAGAACAACTTAAGAACCAGAAAGTGAAAGAGCTTTTGTTTACCTGCCTGTTGAGCTTCACAGCCAGGATAGTGTTGGAGTAGCTGTAGTTACAGATCTCGGTCCCTTTTTTAAAGTGACACACCTTAAGCTTCCGTGGAGCTTTAAGGCTGACGATTGCAACAAGGCTGCTGGAGAACAATCTCTCCACAATGCAGACATCTTCAGTGTCAGCTAGTGAGAAAAAGAATGCTCAAAAAGGAAGAGTCACCGCAAGCTTTACATGCAGACAAACCTCTCGATAAATGTAGCCAGATACACTAACAATTACATTTTAAACGGTATATATACAGTGCAGTTGCAGATCCAAGTAGCAGTTTCAGTTCTCCTTAATTGTGGAAAAACTTGAGCCAATAAGAAGCCATTGAAAAACATTACGGCCAATTGCAACACACCATTACTAGTCAGTCATTATTCAAATATAAATATATATATAAAAAAAACCTCCATTTCACAATTGTGCTTTTCTTTGGTGAATTCTACTTCTATTTCATTGGCAGTAATATAAAGAAAATGCAACATTTTATTAGACACTTACTACATTCATAAATTTGTTCTAACTTGTCAACCGAAGACAAAGAGAAGAACTTGTATCCAGATTTGGTGCCGACAGCTAAGGACCTGAGAGGGAAAAAAAAGAGAATAATCCTTCACCTTCAGTTCCATTTTGTGTTATTTTACACGATTAACACAATTCATTTGCCAGATGACTTCCAACAAGCAACAACTAGCTTTGTGCATGACCTCACTGCCTATATATAATTCAACCTGTCCCCTAAACGCACACCTTGTGCATGTTTACAAAGCCACCCCCTCTTGGTGATCAGTGCCATTTCGCGACTTATGTTCTTGACAGCAGCTGCATGGCACAGACTTTCTCACATTAGCATCGCACTGGTGTGGCTGCACGCCACAGCTGGTCACACATGGCCACCTGTGCCGCATTTTCGAGGCGACCTGCGGGACAGGTCCATGTGGCGCTCGCACGTGATCAGCTCCGTTATCCGTCCATCTGAGTCACTAACAGCTTTTCACTCCTTTTTTACCGGACTGTTTGCCCACACCCATCGACACGGCCTAGTCTGCATGCTGCATTGCCCGTGTAGTTACCTACAGTCGTACACCAACAGGGCTCTGAATTTCCGCAGATGACCAAAGAGACAGATCCAGGACACAATCCCCAATGCCGGATCCCTGTGTCATCTAATTCGGCGGCATGTAGTAAGTAAATAAGTTATTAACAGCCTGCTGATGCTTCAAACGTGCCTGTCACACGGGCTGCCAAGGGTGGGTCCCCCAGGACACGCAGCTGCTACCCCCACAACACCCGACCCGGGGACTAAAAAGGCTGTTTATACGGTCGAAGCCGCACATCTTATTCAGTTGACGGTTTTATTCATCTGAAAGTCCCCCGCACCCTCCCGGAAGTCGTTTACAGTTTTACAGGTAGCTGAACTAGATAACCGAGACACCGTTATTAACGCTGGAGGTGTGCCGCAGTTGCCCACCAGAAACCACGCCCGTGGCGAGCCTGTCTGCTCCGCGGCCTGTGGGATGCTGTCCCCCGGGTCCCCGACACGCCGACACCCCCTCTGCGCTCCTTACGTGTTGTCCTGATTGAAGTTGGCGAAGAGGAGCTGGCCGCAGCCAGCCTCCCCGCTCTGACTGGCCAGGTTCATCGGCTCAGCAGCATGCAGAGGCGCAGCGGCCACGGGACACGCAGCATCCGGAGCGGGGGGCCCGGCTGTGGACGCTCAGCCTCTCACCGACGCTCCTTCTCCCCCTTCCTCCTGGCTGTTGTTGTTTTGCTCGCGCGGAGCCGTGCATGTGCCATGCGCATGCGCGGCTATGGGCGTACGTGCATGCGCCCGAGCGCGCTTGAGCCGAATACGTGCATGACTCGTGAATTAAAGGGGAAGTGAAAGGACCGTCTGCGTTTTCTGTCTGCTTTAGAGTCCTTCTTTACTGCTGATACTGATCTATGCATTTACTCGCTACATGATAAATAAAAACATGGTACTGTGATATTACTGTAAATATGCTGGGTCATCGATTTATTTTGATAGCCAAATAATGAGAAGGAACTCACGGTTTAATATGGACCAAAAGTCCATGAAATTTGAGGGGTTTTTTATTTGGCTCAGACGGACCAGCTTCTGGTGCGAGGAAAAATAAATTGTACGGTAATTTATTAAAATCAGGTGGGTTGGTGCTCCATTCTGGGTTGCTCCTTGTCTTGCACACTGAGCTTTGGCAAAAGGCTCTGGACCCCCGCGACACTGTAAAGAACAAGTGAATTTAAAAATGTTTTACATGACTCATTTCTGATCTTCCACTTTATACATACTCTACCGTTCAAAATTTGGGGTCACAGAAATTTCCTTGTTTTCCATGAAGACATACATGAAATGAGTTTGAATAGGAAATATAGCTAAATAAATAGGAAATAGGCCTAGTCATTGACAAAGTTAGAAAAAAAAATCATTTTTAAAATTAAAATAATTGCATTCTTCAAACTTTGCTTTCATCAAAGAGTCCTCCATCTGCAGCAATTCCAGACCTTGGGCATTCTAGATGTGAGTTTGTTGAGGTAATCTGGCGAGATTTCCTCCTGAAGCATTTCCCACAAGTTGGATTGGCTTGATGGGTACTTCTTACGTACCATTCGGTGAAGCTGCTCCCATAACAGCTCAATAGAGCTGAGATCCGGTTTGGAGCTGAGTTTGTATTATGTCCTGTTGCAGGACAAAACTGGCTCCAAATAAGCACCGTCCACAGGGTTTGGCATGACGTTGCAGAATGGAGTGATAGCCTTCCTTCTTCAAGATCCCTTTTATCCTGTACGAATCTCCCCGTTTACCATCATCAAAGCAGCCCCAGACCATCACATTGCCTCCACCATGCTTGACAGATGTCATCAAGCCTTCCTCCAGCATCTAATTTGATCTGCATCTCACAACCATTCTCCTTTGTGATCCGAACACCTCAAATTTAGATTCATCTATCCATAGCACTTTTTTCCAATCTTCCTTTGTGTTCATTTGCCCATCTCAGTTTTTTTTTTTAGATTAATGAAGCTGCCAGTTGAAGATGGCAGTCTGTTTCTCTAACTTCACACTCTAATATATTTATCCTCTCGCTCAGTTGTGCACCAGGGCCTCCCTCTCCTCTTTCTGTTGTGGTCGGAGCCGGTTTGCGCTGCTCTGTGAAGGGAGTAGTACTCAGCATTGTACGAGATCTTCAGATTTCTGGTAATTTCTCACACAGAATAGCCTTCATTTCTCAGAACAAAAACAGATGGACGGGTTTCTGACTATTTTGAGCTTGTAATCAAATCCACAAATACTGATGCTCCAGATACTCAACTAGTCCAAAGAAGTCCAGTTTTATTGCTTCTTTAATAAGAACAATAATTTTCATGTGTGCTAACATAATTGCAAAAGGTTTTTCGAATGATCAGTTAACCTTTTAAAATGATGAACTTGCATTAGCAAACACAACATTCCACTGGAACACAGGACTCATTGTTGCTGATAAGGGGCCTCTGTACACCCATGTAGGTATTCCATTAAAAAACAACTGTTTCCAGCTTTGATAGTCGTTTACAACATTACAATGTTTACACAGTATTTATGATCACTCTGATGATATTTTAATTCATTCTACTTTTATACCACAGACATCATTGCCGGACGCACCCAGGACACATAAAATCTGCTGTATATAAGCTGTGGTTTTTCCCAGCCCCCCTGAGAAATAATTATTCTAAAACCATTTAGCGATGTGTCCCTTACTTTTACATATACATAAAATTTTTATCCAAAGACCCCCCCCCCCCCACCACCAAGCAAATTTAATCAGGGGGACTTGAGGCAGTAGTGATGGGGGGGGGGGGTTCCCATATATTCTCATCTGATACCCCCACCCCGGCATATACAGGCCAGTGCCCTACATACTCCATGCACTGGTGGTTTGCCAGGTCATGCCTCCTCAGAAGATCCCTCTATCCTGCCTTTGTCGTCTAATAGGTTGGCTGCACTGCTGAAAATCATTTAAAAATTCACCTTACATGTAATATTATGTAAATAGCAGTCAACAAAGTTGTTCAAAATATTTGTTTTGTCAAGATCAATGGTAAGACGACAGTGTATTTATGTATCTTACAGTAACTACATGATCAATCATAACATTAAAACCACCCGCCTAATATTGTGTAGGTCACCCTCTTGCTGCCAAAACAGCGCTGACCCTTCAAGCCATGAACTCCATTGGACCTCTGAAGGTGTTCTGTGGTATCTGGCACCAAGGTGTTAGCAACAGGTTCTTTGAGTCCTGTAAGTTGCGAGGGGGGGGGGGGCGGCTCTGTAGATCAGGCTTGAGACTTGCTTGTCCAGCACATCTCAGAGATGCTGCATCGGATTGAGATCTGACAAATGTAGAATCCAAGCCAATACCTTGAATTCTTTTTCATGTTCATTCTTGACCGGTCTGTGGCTACGCAGCCCCATAGGCAGCAAGCTGTGATACACTGTGTGTTCTGACACCTTTCTATCACAGCCAGCATTAACTTTTTCAGCAATGAGAGCTACAGAAGCTCTGCTGTAGGGCCGGACCAGACGGGCTACCCTTCACTCCCCACGAGCATCAATGAGCTTTGGGCACCCATGACCCCGTCGCTGCTTCACCAATTGGCCTTCCTTGGGCCACTATTTGTAGGTACTGACTGCTGCACACCAGGAACACCCCACAAGATCTGCTGGTTTGGAGATGCTCTGACCCAGTCGTCAAGCCATCACGATTAAGTCCTGTCAGTGGTTTTAATGTTATGGCTGATAGGTGTACATTAACCTGCCTCAGTGCTGCCTCTGTTACAGACAATGAGTCACATAAACAATTTTGTCAGATTTTAAAGCAGTCAGTGTTAAATCAGAAGAGCCTGGAATATTTAGAACACCTGAGATCACATATTCATCAATATGCATCTAGATTTAAGTTAATTGTGCAAGTAGTTGGTTAAATATTTGCTCAATCATGCGTAGGCCTACTGAAGAAGTCACAGCACTTTCAATTACAGCTTGATCTAGATCCCAAAATTGACATTTAAAAACATGAATATCAGGATATATTCAACAGAAAATGTTTTCTCAATGTTGGATGGATGGATAAATTCTCTGATGTTGGACTCTGGGCAACCCAGGAACCAAATGGGTGATTGAATACATAGAAAAATCTACACCTTCACTTCATGTATTACTTTTAAATCTATTTTTAAATAATGACATCATTATTACAATAATAAGCTGCAATACTGAGCAAGTTATTTTATTTATTTTCAGATGTTTGTATTTGTTTTTTGTATGTTTTTACTGTTTATGATAGATATATAATCTTAAATGATCCTTGATTCCTCATTCAGCATTTAATCTGACTCTTATGAAACTCTACTTATTTAATGAGAGAGGAAACTATAGTTTTATTTTTCGTAAAATATTATTGATTTTAACCAATAGCACGGGCTGCCTTTAGTAAGAATGATCATTTTTACTAGTAAGAAGTCATATTATGCAGCTCTATAATTCAGTTTTTACAAGTCATATATTCCCATTGACGAAAAACTGAATTATAGAACTATACAATATGCCTTTTTACTAGTGAAAACTGAATTTAGGATATGTGAGGCCAAAATACCATGGAACTCAATGGGAATATATGACTAGTAAAAATCGAATTACAGAGCTCTATAATATGAATTCTTAATAGTAAAAATACAATTCTTTCTTACTAGTAAAATGATCATTCTTACTATTGAGAATTGCATTGGAGACATCTTGAATTAATATTCTTACTAGTAAAAGTTGTATTTCTACTAGTAAGAATTAAGTTATGACGAGTAAGCCTTACACCAATAAAAGACAATTTGAGTTGCCATACAATCTGACTTTCATTTTCGCACCACGAGCAGTTCGCACTGTTGCACGTTTTTGGTATCGCTATAAGAGCTAAGTGTAACACAAAAGATGAACAACATGATCTAGTTCATACATTTTCTTAGATAATGTCGATTTTCTCACATTTCCAAAGCAAACGATCACTATAGATTTTGGTGATGATTAAAACAGCTCTCACCTAATGTTAATATACGATACTTTCGCACTCCTCTGTATGATAACTCCAAACAATAAATACAATTAATACGATCATGACATCGTCATTACATAATTACATAATGCTGTAATTATTAGGTCTTCCATTATCGCAGGAATTGGCCAATATGTATGGCCATGCCAGTACTATCTACCGCAAATGAAATACAAACGGCTGATGCAGGCAAAGAAGGACGGAATACATACAACCTACCGACTTGTATACATTATTACGACTGCTGTTTACTTTCTGCTGTTTTTCATAATTAAGGCAAACAGAGAAAGCTTCCGGAAAAAGTTAAGCTAAACGTACTTATTTCCACATCTGGAGACACTAGCGGTTTAAATTGTAACACGGTCCCAAATCGAAAGCGGAACCCGTCTTAAGCGATTCCTCTTTTGACCGAAATTCAGTGCTTTAAAAAAAATAGGATTTTTGTCCCTTTTTCTTAAGAATGCAAAGAACTGTCTCAATCAATAGTTCCCTTTGTATCGATTTAGATCCGTACATTATTTTAACATTTCAGGCTCATCATCCAATGCAATCTTTTCACAGTGTCTCTGCGAGGACATATTTCTTGTAAAAAAATGAAGGCGTATAAAATTGCCGCGAAAATTACTTAAAGCCGCTATATGTCTGATTACTCTGCATGTCGATGTGTTCGTATTAATCTGCAAACAGTGGTGTGCGTGGATAGATGGTGTGGTAAAGTTTTGTCAGCCCCAAAGCTTTCCCCTGAAGACCTCTTTTAACTTCTGTCTTTGGGAGGGGATTTGTGGCGGCATTGTTTCGCCTCTTCGTGATCGTTCAGCTACACTATGCTCTGCTTGGAATTATAGATTCGTCAATATTTCGTCTTTTTACGGTACCCGAGCCGGAAGTTTCAGTAACTTATTAGTATTGGTGAAAAGAGTAACTTGCTGCTTCTGTAGTGTTCAAAGTGATCGCAGGAACACGCTGACTCTGTTGAAATGTTTCAGGATTTTAAGAAGATTAGATATGGAAGGTAAAGTGGATATTTTTTATATGAATATCTTTTGTGAATATCTTATGTCTTTGCTTTTTGAAATATATGTTTAAAAGTTTCGCGCTGATGTTACACGAGTTTGGTCGTTAAAATATAAATGCAGTTATAAGAAACCACCGACGGCTACTGTTTGAGAAGGTAATCAAGCAATAGATCAAAAGTGGTATACTCGAGTATCAAATGTAGGTATATACTCTGATTATCTCATAAATATCGAAAATGAAAAAAAAATCTTTCGTTGTCTTTTTAAAGTTGCGACAGGTTATTTTTTTGACATTTTCCTTCTATGTCCATCCAAAGTATCATTATACTAACGCAATACTGAATTAACATCATCGGTGAAGAGGATAAGTTAAAATAAATACACCACAACTACATCTACACATGCGTCCGGGAAGATGAACATAGTAAATTACAGCAAGCAGATGTGCAAAACCTATTTAAGAAAACCCGTAACTTTGCTGACCGTGTTGATCACCAAAACTGCCCGAGTTTAATCCAAATAGTAGGTTATAAATTAATAATGCAGGTAAACAATACTGCAATAAATAAAAAGAACAATGTAATGTTTGTGAAATATATCGCAGCGGAAACGAGCCCGCTCAATGCCTGCACTTTCCAGCCTGTTGAACTAATTGTACTCAAGGACAGGGTGGGAGGGGGGCAAAGAGGTCCAGATAAACAATACATATTTCGGGAATGCAGCCTTCATGTGTCTGCATCATCTCCACGAGACACAAAATAATAAAGCAGATTAAAACGCATCTTTTAACTGACTTTGTCGAACAATGCTCTTTATACACCGTTTTCTGTTATGCAAACATTACTCCTTTGGTATGAGGGATGTGTGGAAAAACTGGAAGGTTTTTATTCACCCTGACAGCTATGTGTATATCAGCATCATATGTGTTTGTAACGGAAACTTTGGATAATTGACTGAAAATGCCAGGTAATGCCAGAGTACAAACGTTTTCTCTGGATTCGTAAGGGCGGATAAAAGGTTTTGTCTTCGGAATTACTGCAGGCCTATTAAATAATTATGCTTGTGGTGGTGGTGAAAAATGCACTACCTTAGTGACCCCTTCGGGAAAATTCATGCGAAATTCATGCGGCACGCGCGCCTCCTTAGCTGTCAGTATACTTGCTCTTGCTAGGATCCGAGACAGATCGCACGTGATGATCGGGTGAAGGCGCTATATCGCAATGCCGGTATACTTTTGTAGTTCTGTCAATGGCCAAACCAAACTGCCACTTTATCAACTTAAAGTAAAATGGATGGAGGCATGAGTGTAAATTATGGGTAGTTGGGGGGGTTGTCACCCTCCCCCCCTCCTAATAATCAAACCCCCCTGGACCCCTTTAAATGGGTGGACACCTGAACCCCCGCCCAATGCTCAACCCAAAGTTATGCCCTTGGACGGAGGTACAAGAAACATGAGCTCGGCTACATAGCCTATAAGTCAACAGTCATTAACTGAGTGGTTTATATAGCGTAATAATGACATATGGTGTACATTTCAGCTTGCATCTGTTAATGCCACATACAGTGTAATAACTCTTAGGGGCTTAATGGTTGAGACTTACTCCGTGGCGTTTATGATGTTGCGGTAATTTGACAGCCTTAAAAAATCCGGTTAACATATCAAGTTTTACGACGGCTTTTGTTTTGCAATTGAGAGGATAATTTATTTAATACCTCAATCACATAATTTTCTTAGGCTGCAGTCCATCCAGTGACCCGGACATGGATAAGATGGATGGAAGAATGGATAAATACGTTATTTCCCCTCCGGTGTCATTTTCCCATTCTTCTGTATACTCTGTGCTGTTGTAAGAATTTAAAAGCCTTAAAAACGATATATGCAAAGATTTCTTTCCTTTAAGGTTGTGCTGTATATTCTTTATATTTTGATAGTATTAATCCTGAGTATGAGTACTGTATTGTTCTTTCACTGTCTGCTACAGGATGTGGAATTGAAGAGCAGTATTAGGGTACAGAGCCATTTCTTACTTTTACTTCCTTCTTCCTTGTCTGTGAGCCATAACCATAACCCGCATTGCTGCCATTGACCAGTGCTGAGGTGAGTGAGCCAGTTAATGAAAGCATTGGGTCAGGTATTAACAGGTGGAAGTTGTTCCTGGTTCTTTAAAACCTTTGAAAACAGGATTTGAAGTGCCAGAATTTCTTTTGGTAGGCCTCCCTCTATCCAGAATTTAGTGGATATTTTTTTCATAACCCTACTATTGTGAAAATCATGAAATGTTAATATAATATGATATGGTATTTGTGGACGCGTGCTGGCTGTTGGTTAAAGATTATTCAAGCAAAACAATGGCCTAAAGAAATATCGTTAGCTGGAAGGAGGGAAAAAAGCCCTCTCTTACTGAAAATGGAACAGAAAGGGACTGCACCGGGTTGGACGTGATTTCCCTCCAGACAAGCGAGGCTTTATTTTTCCGTAACTAAAGAGGCGCTGGCTCTCCGTCTGACAATAGGGTGAGAATGTGCCCGCAGTCCCGGCCAGGAGCCCGGTCCCTGTTCGCTCTGTCCGACCGCCCTGGGCACTCTCTCTGAGACGCGGGCGATGGCACAAATGGGCCATTCACATCCGTCACCCTCCGTCTCCTCCGTTCGCCTTCAGCCTTGATGAAAATGAAAAACATGTTGTACTCATTAATGCTTCCGTTGTATCAGGCAAATTGCACTAATTAATAGCACATTGGATATTCTCATCTAATATTCGTTAATAGTCACTTCTTCGTAATTGTGTTTGTTTACAATTCTGTCCACAGAGAATTCAGCTTGCCAAGCATCTCAGTGATTCATTTTACCAATTGGGCAATAATATATATCCTTAGTTTCTTTATTTTATGAATTAACAATTTAGCACCATGATTGGAGTTGGCTACTTTTAATTTAGCAAATTCTTCTAAATGAAGCACGTTTGGAAATTTTTAGAATATCAAGATGGTTACTTGATGCTTTTTCTGTGGGTCTTTGGACGGTACAGTTACAGTAATAGTTGAGCCCCTGTGTGTACAGTACCATCAGATCTTTCCAAATCCTGTGTACAGGTTTCTGATTGGATGCACACCACTGTGGGTGTGGTTTTGTTCTGGAGGGGCTTGTTCTTGTGAAGATGGGTTGGCAGCTGCTCTGCCTGAACGATCATGTTCTCTGGTAGACCTGATGCAGATGCTTGATGCCTGTCACTCATGATTAGCCAACTTGATCAGGTGAAGAGCTGGGATGTAATGATGCATATCGAGGGGCGCTCAGCTATCATCAGCACTGCCCACCCCCACTGGGCAGAAAATGCCAGAATAAGAGGGACCATTATGCCCTCTGCATTAGTCTTTCATCTGCAGCAGTCAGAAGAACATAACTGCAGTCACATTATTTATTATGCAGGCGTGTGTTTGGTGTCTGTCTGGGGGTGATAGTGCATTCAGTATAGAAATAAAACTAACCGAAGACATGGGTAGCGTAAAGCAGGTTTCCTACAAATTTTAACATCAAGTTCAGGTAATCGAGCTGTCAGCCTCCACAATACTCAGCAGAGTATGATAATACATTATGGTTAACACTTTACTAGAGGGGGCACGCATAATACATGACTATACTCTTAATTAATCACAAACTAACTCTTACTTAATATATTAATTAACCACAAACTATATTTGTTCATGATCTGCACTTCAGTAGTGCCTAGTTACAAATAACTTACTAGCTGTATCGTAAAGTATTACTCAGCCGGTGTCAGAGAAACTGTGTGACAAAATTCATCTTCTGACATTCTGCACCCCGTAAATCATTGGAAAGCCTAACACTAGGTGACAGCAGTGACAGCTGGTGCCAGGCGCCATGACATTGTACAGTACGGTTCCTTGGTAACTAACTTAGTAACTTAGTAATGCAGTAAGTTCCTGAACTGGAACTGATTATTATAATTTATTTGGAAAGCATTGCTTGTTGCACTTTATTAGACAATCAAATATTGACATTCTGATGCTAAGTGTTTAATGCTTAGGTTTTGCTATTTAATTGTTAGGTTTTTTAAAATGGAGTATTCGCATTTTTTTATTAGATTATTCAATAATTAGTTGAAAATTAAAAAAAAAAAATCGTCAGATTATTTGATACCAAATTAATTGTTAGGTACAGTCCTAGATCTTATTTACATCCCACTATGCCTGTGGGGCAGGATTTTTGCCAGCTAACTGAAGCTTGTGTGTGCGCAGTCAAAAGTGTCATGTAAATTGTTGGTTATAGTGCAAATGAGAAATGAATAGAATATAAATATTTAGACATAGTATTTACTCCTTTGATTCATTATTTAATTGTCTCATGTACATGATAGATTGCTTAAGTTACTTAGAAGCTACGTTAAAAAGCTCACTTAGATTAACTGCTTTCTTGAACAATCATATACCCTTTGATTTTTTTAATTGACTGCATGAGACACCATTGTTTTGTCTGTAAAACCAGAAAGGAAATGATATTATTTATCGCTAATGACATAATTAGAGATGCGGAAATGAACCGAATAAAGTATGTGTGTTTGTTTATTATACATGCGGTTAAAAGGTTTCTAAAAACCTCTAAGTGGAAATATTTCTCTGAAGTGCAGCTGGAGCCATTTAAATGTCACCTGCAGGATGGAGACGTTTGCGTGTCTGAATCTGCAGCAAAACTAAACTGTCCGCCTAAGTGTATGAACTGGCAGTCCTGCGGTATGAGTAAGTGTGCTGATCTGCATGCATCTCGCAAGAAGCTTCTGCTGAGATTTTGAGCCACTGCTGGTAAATGGAACCGACCAAGACCAGGCTAAATGCGAGATGCTAATCATCGCTAACATTTTCTAACACAACAGGAATCATATCAGGAAGTTAAAACACGAAGTAATTCCAAGATGATGATGTCGTGTGACATCAGGGCTAAGCATTGACCTGTCAGCTGTCCAGCACTCTTGCCAGCGTTAGGTGATGATTGTAACAGCACAAAGAAAATGGAAAATAGGGGCCTGGGTTACATGATTACGATTAAAAATCCCAAAAATCATTACGTTTTTATAATGTCATTGACGTGTAACATCTCTGAAATCCTGGATTAACATCTATCGCGTGGCCTTGGGTGCAGTCTGGTGCAAAATATCCATAAAAGGAGATTACATGCCACATTATGCAGACACAGTATTCCGAGAGACTTTCCTAGCCAGAGATGAGTTGCTCTGCCCACCAGCTCTAAGAGTCTCAAATAACGATCATATTCGCATTGTAGCACTAGGTTATGCGTTGAGTGGTCTTCAATGCTCAAAGGGGGGGGGGGCTTGGGGGGGCAGCGGTGACGCTTGCCTAAGGGCCACATGGGCTTTGATCTACACTGTTGTTTGGTCCTCAGGTCACGTTTACTCCTTATCAGATATATAGGGAGAAAATATGTAAACAGAATTAGGAAACACAGCGAAGCGAAGGGTGATGTCATTTTAGACATGCAGTTACGTAATGCAATAATAGATGCTATAGCTATAGGATTTGTTCACAGAGCAGGTTAGACACCAACACAGCTTTTTATATTTTCCTCATGTATGTTTTTTTCTCAGATTCATGAATGGCCGAGTGCCGCCCAACAAAAGATACCAACCCACGGATTATGAGCACGCGGCCAACTGTGCCACTCATGCGGTAAGTGGGACCCGAGGACTGCAGAACAACAGGAAGTGGGGGGGTGAGAGGGTTAAGGTGGGGCTGCCGTGGAGGGTTGGTGTGCAGGTGATTGGCGGTGGGGGAACTGGCAGAGCAGATGCGGGGTTCGGAATTCTATTTCACATCTATTTGTTTTATTACTAAAATAGAATCACAGCCACTTCTCTCAGTGCTTAGTGCATTGGACGGGACTTTGGCTCCCTTCTCGGGATGCGTTAGCCGTCCTCAGGAAGGCACGCACATCTGCCCAGCTGTCACTGCTCCTCCCTCTGCATCCCCTGAACGTCATTCCCAGAACAGAGGTGGGGTAGGGGTCACACAGAAGGTGACTTGAAGCATGACTAGTAGATGATCAATTTCTCAATAGCAAGGATGCAAAGATCCTACTTGTGTTCTTAGCAAGAGTGGTCTTGCTAATTTGCCTGTCGAGAACAAACAGGACGCAATGAATCATGGGATTGTTCTTGTTAGTGAGGATTCACCTGATGTATCCTTGATATTTGGGGCAGGACAGTAATGACATCTGGGGTTTTTTTCTACCATCCTCTGTACTTCTATTCTTAGTATTGGAATTGGTCTTCGGGAATGGAAGATGACGTTAAATACATATGCGAGAAGACGTACAGTGAAGTACGCATATTAATAATCGTACATAGGCACCCGTCTGCAGTTCTCCCAGAAGAGATGGATTGGAGACCCTTGCCCCAGTGCAGGGATGTGGGAGGACAGCTTGAGTCCTCCTGTCTGGCCAGACGTCATGGTTTTGCCTCTGGGTGTCGCCGGGCAGCTTGGCGGTGCGAGGCGTGGGTGGCAGTTTAGAGGGATGCTCGGGGAGAGTGCAGTGCACTGCTCAGGTTACCACAGGTTCAGGCAGCTTCATGTACAGTTCATATACAGTTTAGGTTAACGTTTAATCTCCTCCCCCGCCCCACTGTTATACAGCTCTGGATCCTTCCCAGCATCCTCGGCAGCTCCCTCTTGCACTTCCTCTCTGACAACCAATGGGAGACAGTTACCGCATGGATCTATGGCCTGGGGCTGTCAGGCCTCTTCACCGTGTCCACCGTGTTCCACACCATCTCCTGGAAGATGAGCCACTTCCGGTAGGTGTCCTGCAGGCGTGGAAGGTCTGCCCCCGCAGCACCACGTCTGCCAGACCTCACTGCCACATCACACCATCGGTGCCATGAGTATCTGGGATTCGGCCCGGTGCGCTCTTACTCGCCCCAGCAGACGCCCAGACCTAGATGTGTCGTGATTTGCCATGAGAAGACACACTCAGCCTCTTCCTAGCATCTGTCCGTACAGACAGAGCATCACAATGCACTTAAGTTACATCCATTCCTGAGCTGGGCACAGTGGCACGTTGGAAGTTTAACCAGGATAAGCACTCGTGTGCCTTCCTGCTGCTGGGCGGATGTTTACTGTTTGGTAAACATTTTTAAAGTAGAGCGAAGTGATGAGACATTTTTTCCACAATATCCTGCTGGACAGTACAAGTAATCCAAAATATTTGCTTGCATGTCCATTCTTATCCCACATAAGAGGAATCTAGGGCCTCCATTCATACTCCAGGGTTGGTCAGCATATTCACACTTATACCCCGTTTTTGGATGCTATGTAAAATCTCTTGCAGTCCCAGAGGATTGTGGGTATCTCTTTCCATCCTCCTTTACTGGCATTGAGGGTAGCCGCTCCCCACAGATGGCAATCATGGCAGTAACCTACTCGTACAAAGGCGTGTCCTCCATTATTGGACCGGTCCTGTGAGCATCACATTCTCAGTGAACTGTTCAGTGCTGTCCGCTAAGTGGGCGGGGCCTCCTGACACAGATGCCCTCGTTGTCGACTCCCTGGATGAAACGGGGGATTGTGCTGAGAAGCCGACTGGCATTAGATGGTTTACGTTTTTAAATGGGGCAAAAACAAACTCACTTTATACTGATGAATTAAATGAATGCATTGGATAGGAAACTACAGGGATGTTAATATTTCATTTACGCTTCTGAAAAACCCCTTAAGCTGTAATGGTGCTGCATTTGAGAGGCAGAAAAGCTCTCAAGAGCTTCTGAATCATGGTAAATGGCAGTACTTTGATCTCTTAATTTCTTGGGATCATTTTAATGTGGAAAAACTCCCCGATGGCATTTTGCAGGTATTTGTAGCACGAAGCGACTGCAGCCCCTACAGTGGACATACAGTGTACACACACTTGTTAAAAATGCCAGGTTTTTGTGATGTAAAAAATTAGATCACGGTGAATCATTTCAAAATTAACCTTAAGGTGTCTGCTAGATTCAAGATTCAAGATTCTTTAACTGTCACATACATAGTTATACAAAGTACAACACGTAGTGAAATGCATCCTGAACCGCTCTTTTGTAGATTGTGCAAGTTGCTAAAGTTAAAAAGAGAATTTGAAGATGAAGAGGGATTCACCTTTCAGCATGACCAAGCATACATCCAAATCAACAAAAGAATGGCTTGAGCAGAAATTTTAAGTTTTAGAATGTCCCAGCCAGAGCCCAGACCTTAATCCAACTGAAAGTCTGTGAGGAGACCTGAAGAGGGCTGTGCACAAGAGATGCTCTTGTAATCTGACAGATTAAGAGCCACTTTGCAAGGAAGAGTGGGCAAATACTGCCAAGTCAAAATGTGACATGCTGAAGGACTCCTACCCAGAAAGACTGAATACTGTAATTAAATCAAAAGGTGCTTCAACAAAGCAGTAGTTTACAGATGCGCACACTTATGCTACCGTTTTATTGTACACTTTTTTTGTTTGTTTGTCAGTTAAATTGTACAAGTTATAGGTCACATTATAGGTGGGAAAAGTTTTGAAATGATTCATCATGGTCTCATTTCGTTACATCACAGAAACCTGGCATTTTAACAGGGGTGTGGACACTTTTGATATTCTTTGTTTGTACCGCAGTGCTTTTCTGCTTTTCGCCATAGTAACGCACATGGCTGCATGCTGACAGTTGGCAGGTCCGTCTCTCTTCAGGCAGATTTCAGGCTGTAGTCCTCCTTCTCTGATGCACGCTGTGTGGAACAGCTGGCCTGACCGCTGCCTGAACCACAAACCGCCCAATGCCATCCTTTTAAACAGATCTCTTGCCCCTCCGATGGTAACGGTGACTCGCCTGGACTTGCTGCATCACATTTTATTTCTCCTACCTTCTGCTGAACCTGCCCCCAGATCCCAAACTGTTCTGACATGCCAGCAGAGCTGACGCATGCTGGGAAAAAAAAATTCAGTGACAAGGTTTACGTGAGTTATTTGATACGTCATGCCTACATACAGCTCTTTCTGTTATTCTGAACGATTATTAGTTGATTAAATACAGTACTGTAAGTTAAGGCTCTTTTTTTTTGGCAGAGTAACGTGTAGGAATTCTGCAGGTTCTATGGCTCCATGGCGTCAGTTTGCTGTTCACACATAGTGGTTGTGGGGGCACATCCCCCTGCAGGGAGAGTTTTGGTCTGAGCCCACCCCCTTTCATGTGACAGGACTGTGGAGCACTGCCTGCACATGTGCGACAGGATGGTGATCTACTTCTTCATCGCAGCTTCCTACGCCCCCTGGTGAGTCGTCACTGTAAATGCACCCTGACCTGACAGCACAGGCCTCAGGATGCGCCAAGCTGTCTGCATTTCTGCCCTCTTTTCTGTCCAAACGATTTTCCGTTCAAATCACCCCTCTGCTTTATCTCCCCCATTATCACTACTGCCCCCCACTGAGAGTGAAGTAAAATACATAATGGACTCCCAGGTTTTTCCAAAACAAAAGATAACTAATACAAACCCTTCACATCTAGGAAAATGAAAATATGAAACACTTTAATACATGTGTTTCTCGTGAGGGTTAAAATGGGTGCTGACACACTGAATCAGCAGCTCATCTACCTCCATAACTTCTAGCCACATGTTCAGCACTGAGCCTGCAGTCCAGGTCCTTGGTATAGAATGGCGCTGCTTTATTAACCCCTGTGCGGAAATTCTCCTGCTTCACCCCATCGCAACCGTCCAATGAAATGCTGGTGGCGAAGCTCAGATAATCACACATACAATCACACACTACAATACATGTGTAACCAAAGACATAGAGAGGGGAGGGAAGTCACCTTGGATGGGGCGCCAGTCCATGGCAGGGCACACACTTGCACACTAAGGGTAATTTAAAGACACCAATTAGCCTGATCGCAGGCTTTTGTTGGTGCAGCAGAAGGCCAGAGCAGCCGGAGGGGGCCCACAGATGCATGGGGAGAACATGCACCCTTCACACACACAGAGCCGGTCATGCTGTGTAAATATGTAAACTGCCCTTTGGTGGTTCCCATGGCAACACGCCTGTGATGGGGTTTGGTGGTTACCATGGCAACACACCTGTGATGGGGTTTGGTGGTTCCCATGGCAACACGCCTGTCGGGCCACTGCACCAAACAGATACCGTATGGCCCCACACAGATGGGTAAGCGAGTCCCTCCCCAAAACACTGACACCCCCCCCAAAACGGCCTCCTGATTTAGCTCCCCCCAGTCCTCGAAAGCCCAGCTGGACTCGTCACACATGCAGCAGCATCAGTCACTCGTTAGATGTTCCTGGTTTGTGGAGCATCGTGTTCTGCCAGGGTGACCTTCCTGGAGGTGGCAGGCTGATGTGTGTATATATGGACAGGCTGCGATCCCGGAATTCCCAGTGGTGCCGTACTGCAGGAAGTCAGCACGAGTCACAGATACGGTGTCCCTTTGCTGCTGTCATCGCACGTAACGCACAAACTCTTCCTACATTTACACACCTCCCAGCTGCCTAATGAAAGGACATGTACAACAAAATATGTGAGCTATCACACTAAGTGTGTAATATTTACAGAATGAATTGCCTGCCTCTGGAATGGCTCAATTTAGTGTTAGAAGTAATAAAGGAAACATTAACCACATCCATCCATCTGTCATGTGTAACTACTTGTCCTGTTCAGGGTCGATGGGATCTGGAGTCTATCCCAGAGGCTACAGTGCAAGGCAGATTAAAATATTAAATATCAAATAATTTACCTGGACGCTTCTGGCTGACCATGACCCGGTACTGGATAGGTGGTGGATCTTTTGGCCTATGTTCATGTTAAATGGGTTTAACACAGAGACGGGCAGAAATGATGAGCATTTGGGCTGAATGTAACGGGGCCTCCTATTCGCTCCCACAGGCTGAACCTGAGAGACCTGGGTCCTTGGGGCTCCCACATGCGCTGGGTCATTTGGGTCATGGCGTGCATCGGCACGGCCTACGTCTTCTTCTTCCATGAGAGGTACGCGGCCGAGAATGACCCACGAGTGCCCCACTGCTCCCACCCGCCAACATCGGTATTGTGTTCCTGAATCAGAGATTCGGTTTCCAGGCAAAGCGATTCAATTTTGTGACAGGCGTCCTGATTGGCCGAGAAAGGTCACAAGGCTGGAATCCAGTGTGGGTGAGGGGAAGTATTAAATCAGCACATTATTGATATGTCTGTCATCCCATAGGTTCAAGATTATAGAGTTGCTATGTTACACAGTTATGGGGGTCTGTCCTGCCTTGGTGATCCTGTCAATGGTAAGTTAATTTTTCTTTAGTGGTACGTTTTAACGGTAACTGACAGGGAAATGTGGGAGTTAAAAATTTCAGATGGACATAAATAAAATGTAGACACCTTAGAGTAGGAGAAGTTTCCTGTTTATAGCTTTTGTTCGAACAGGGATTCCTGCATGTAAAGGAGAAAGGCCCCAACATACAAATCAGCATACATTTTTATACCTTTTCTGCGTGTGACGACCCTGCACAAGATCACCAGATGTTCCTTATGGCTTCCTGTTAGCTCATCTCTGGCCTGCAATCGTCCAAGGCCACTCACTCCCCCATTCACCCTTATCTTGTGCAAAGACTCCTACTGTGTTCATTATTTCTGACAACCTACAAACACTTACTCAGGGTACAACAACATTTTCTTACAGGATATATTGCTATACGATGCATTTCTTTGTCAGTTTTAAGACTATATGGACTATGTGGTCTTACTCGACACTGATTCTGTTATATTATTCATTACCACTAAATATAGATATATTATATCTACACATATCTAAGCATGTTCTCTAATCCAGCAAAGCAAGAGTCACTCTAACATTCGATATTCTGATCTACACAGACTAGGGGCTGTGTTACCCTCCCAGCCGAGAGACTGACCCAAGGTCATGCAAGCACACCAGGATAGGTTGGTCTCTTATCTGAAGCCCTCAAAACCAGCTGTGCAACAGATATTTGCAGTACATAGTCACATTCACAGTAGAGAAGGCCTAAGGCATTGACAGCAATCCCACAAGGCCTAGGGCATTGACAGCAATCCCACAAGGCCTATGGCATTGACAGCAATCCCACGAGGCCTAGGGCATTGACCACAATCCCACATGGCCTAGGGCCTGGACAGCAATCCCACAAGGCCTAGAGTCTAGACAGCAATCCCAGCAACCTTCAACTGCTTTACTTCATAGGGGTACCAGACTTCTTTACTTTCACATCCACAGGAAATAGTTCTGAAACTCTGTTGTCTGTAATGGGCACTTGCTAAATGGCACTCAACTATGAAGATAATTTAATAAAATGAATGAGGATAAATTACTGATTTCACCAGGGTGATTTGGTGGCCCTGGTGGTTGTGACATCTTGACATTGATCCTCTACTACGAGGTGATCAATTCATTATACTTCAAGCTCAAAGTCATCTTTATTGTCATTGTAAATATACATAATGAAATGAGGTAATAGAGTCTCTTACTGCAAGAATCACACATAGTAAAAGTGTTAAAAAAGACAGTAGAGTAGAATAAATATCACAACATTAAAAAATAATGCAACAATGAGTTTCCTAATATATGGGTATGAACAGAATACAGAATGGCAAATAGATTAGATAAATAGATAATACATTAATAAATAGACAGTTTTATCATTTCCTTATGATAGGTATTATCAAGGTATGGTAAGTATTTTCTCCTTAAGAATGGTTCCCTACACACAGCATTGCTACCCAAAAAGCAAGTAAAATGTGGAAATGAAGGAGTCAGAGATGAGGATTGTGAGAAATAACAAGACTCACTCTATTGTTGCAGACTGACAGGGGTGGCGTCTTTGAGCTGCTCCTGGGGGGTGTGGCCTACTGCATGGGTATCGTGTTCTTCAAGAGCGACGGGCTCGTCCCCTTCGCGCATGCCATCTGGCACCTGTTCGTGGTGCTGGGAGCCGGCGCTCACTATTACGCTGTCTGGAGGTACCTGTATGTGCCTGGAAATGGGCAGATGAAGACCTCGAGATGACACGACTGCACAACTTGGCCACAAATTCTCCCTGGAGACCTACGACTAACTGCTGGTGTGACCAAGTCCTACCTACAGCTTAATGAGAGGCGGCAACCAGGTTCCTGTGACAGATGTAGCATCTAAATGACCTTTTGGTCAACATAAGTCTTAGTCTTAGTCTAGTACTGTAGCTTTGCCCTTTGAGTCCAAAAACATGCAGCTATGAGAGCTGGAGACTCTGCATTGCCCAGAGTGCATGATGGTGAGTGGATACCAGGCACCAGACTGCCCTCCTATCCAGGTGGCCTCTTGTCTCACACCCTTTGCTTCCTAGAATAGGCTACAAATGCACTTTGACCTTATATAGGATATGTGATTTTAGAAGGTGGAAGGACGGATCGTTGCTATGTTGTTATTATTTAAGATCCAAAACAATCCAGAACAGAACTGTAATGGAGAACCGGGCCGACAGATGGCCCATTCTCCTCATTGCTCAGTAGTATCCTCAGCAGACGGTATTTACGTATAAGGTGCCTGCGGATCGCTTTGAGTAATGAGAGATGCGCCTGGACACCAGTGTTGTCCTTATTTGTTGAACTCACTAAGAGCTTCTTCAGCCTTCTTAAGAAGCCCCCAAGAGGGGGGGGGGGCATACCATAACACAGACAAAGGGCTGTTTCCAGTTCACCTGCAGGCAGAGACCTGGAGAGGGAGGTGTGGTGTATTTATTTATTTATTTATTTATCCGTGCCCCCTACCTCTCTGATGCCAGTCCGCTGAGCTCTCATTGGCTGGCAGGCTGTCCTGATGCCTAGCAGATTTTAGTGCAGGCTGCCTGCCTTGGGGGGGACCAGTTTATTAAAGGCTTGTTTTTAGGTCATGTAATTGTGAAGGGATCCAGATATAGTCTGGCTTTGGGACACCTCCAGTGGCTTCCTAAACACTGGTTAGAGCACTCAGCTAAAGCGACAACATGAAATAGCAGATTCCTAGAGAGGCTGAACTATACATGGTCTGCAAATACTGCAAATTATACAGCATGGCATCTAGTGAGATTCAAAATAATGAACAGTGTGCTGTAATGAGGAGGTTTCTTATGGTTTATCTTAAACATTATTTTCTGTGCAAGATGCCTAAGCAAGCACAAATGTAACCATAATCAAGTTAATTGAGGCATAATCCAGGTTTGCCAACTGTCACACATCTGGCTTGGCACTCACGCTTTCAGACTCTCACGCTTTCAGACTCACGCTTTCAGACTCTCATGCTTTCAGACTCTCATGCTTTCAGACTCATGCTTTCAGACTCTCACGTTTTCAGACTCTCACGCTTTCAGACTCTCATGCTTTCAGACTCTTACACAAGAAATCTTACAGCAAATCTATGTTATTGGGGTAGTTTGCAGTCCCTACAGGCTATTTACAAGGTAATAAAATTCTTACATACATGTAAATGCGTGTGCATGTGAGTGCAGACTTGTCTTGAATTGAAAATCTCACTCCAGACAGAAGGCCCTCCCTAAACCTGCAACCCTGCCTAAACAAACTTATAAGGTGACTCGTTCAGTGACAAGAATCTTATTATGGGAATTGTGTCTGTTTCAGATGTTCCTTGAAAACTTACAGTCATTCCCATCCCACTGTGTGGGCTTCCGGAATGAGGCTCGTGATTTGACAGCATTGTGAACATTCCTGTCTGTCTGGCACGTTGCTTAACACCCACACTGTGCTTCCCAGAAAAAAAAGACAGAAAAAGTTAACTCATGTTCGACAGTAGTGAATGTGAAATTTACTGCGGTGGAATCTGTGCCTTAAACTCACTTCTTAAGTGAGTTTAGTAAAGTCATAAAATAAAGCAGAAACAAAAAAATTTTCTGACAGTGAAGTATTTAAGTTGTAAGAAACTCATGCACACTGGCAGATGCACACTGGCAGTTTTTCCTAGCTTAAACATATTTAATCTGACTTTTTAAATATCATGTTACAGTAAAGTGGGGATCTTACAGAAGGGGCTGTAAGTTTATACTGAATCTGTATAGTGCCTATAACCTGCACCACCTGACAGCTGGTAATTATTCAGCATTTCAGCAAAGTAATCAGTGTTACTCTAAATGTATGCATCATTTCAGTTCTGTTGGCATAATATGAATGTCCTTGGGGACGAGATGTAATACCTAACTGCATTATGGGTAAATTTTCCTACTATGAGTAGGTCATTTTCCTTTGCTGTGGTTTGTTGCTTTTTTTAGTTTGTTGTTACATTCCTCTAATTTTTATACTATAAAACAAAACATTAATACATTTACAGTGTTTAAAATATTATGACTCTATTGAGGTATATGCAGGGATTAGTCTGACAATTAATTCCTTAGGCCATACATTTTACCTGAAGCCTCATAGTAGTTCTGCCTGCTTTTTAAGATATAGCAAAAGCAGGGTGGACTAAAGGATGAAAATGCACACTTAATGCCTTTCTGCAGTACACTGCCGACTGGCAAGGATAAGAATCTTGTTCAGTAGCAGTTTTTTATCACACAATGTTTTAAATCACATGATATGGGAAACTTGCTGTAGATCTGTACTGTATCTGCCCAAGAGATGTGAATGGCAGGTTTTTTTCAGATCTCAGAGCTGCACCTGCCTGAAATGGACAGTCTGTTTATTCTGCTGTAAGCAGTGGATGTGTACATTACAGCAGAAGGTCCTCTTAGTATTTGCTATTTTTAAATTTGTGAATTGTAACGCGACCCCTTCCGATGACTGAATCCACACTAGACACCAGAGGTGGATAGTTCAAGCACAGAAAGCAAAAATCCAGACCAAGTTTTTGTTTCAACCAATCAGCTGAGTACTCTGTGACTCTGACTCTTTATGCTCAACTGGTTGGTTGAAGCAAAACCTTAGTCTGGATTTTTACTTGCCAGACCTGAGCTATCAGCCTCTGTTAGGCATGGATCAGCTGACAATTTCTCATCAGAGAAAGCAGGGTCCATGAGGATACATTTGGATGGACTGGATTGGCCACATTAGAGGGTGACCTGAGAATGTGTAAACCAGTATGATCACTGGTGTATGGGTACCTCTTCTGGAGATGGTCCATGATTGGTAAAGAATGTGCTAAATTGTGTTGTAGTTGCAGAGCTTGTTTGAGGACTGGTGCTGTGGTTCTAAAAGACTTTATGAATTTAATTGCTCTGTCATAAAACATAAACATGAAATGTAAAAAAAAAAAAAAAAAACATTCCCTGGTTTAAAATATCTTGTAGGAATTATTTTGGCGTTGAAGTGTATTGAAATAGGCCTATGTGGAGTATAAAGTACTGATATGTGTACCTGTTCCTGTAATAAAGATCTTTATTTTTAATTGTATTATGTTTTTGGATATGAAATTATATTCTGACTGGACCGTACCATTTTTGATGAACCCTTTTGTGTACTGTCCCAGTAAACCCCTTTCGACACCTGAATATGTTTAAACGGCTTCTGGTTCAGTTTCCTCTGGCGCAGTATCTTCTGCTTTTATAAGGACTTTTCTTTACAGACTTGATCGGGTTCATATACCCATGGAGCCGCCGGGAAAATCTCCGGTATGCCGGACAGCCGTCGACGTACGATGTGGCAGTTTTTAATCCTTCTTTTAGTTTTGGTCGTACGTCCCGTTAGTAACCCAGAAATGTCAGCATTATTTTGGTGCTGTACACTAAATTTACTAATAATTAAGCAAGTGTTAGGGAAAGCAGATTCAAAAGGATGTTGCGAGAAAACTTCGAGACGCCTATTTCTGATAATGCGTGTCAGCTGATATTTATGTTGCGCTGCTGATTCACATTTTCATGGGGGGCAGTTTTCTGTTTACTGCTAAGGTTTTATTTCCTCTGTTTTTAACGTGGAGCTTAAGGTCAAAGGTATACTGCGTTACATACTGTAATAACCCAAGGTGGTGCCCTTTCACCGTCACTAAAAAAACAGCTTCCAATTACTACACATGCAAACCAAAAATAAAACGAGAAAACGGGTTTATTTCCCTCTCCCTCTTGCGGCGTTATTGCTGCGCTATACATATGTCCAGCAGGTGGCTCTCCAGATGCACTTGGCTTCGGCTCTCCGTTGCCGAGCGGCGCTCGTACATCTTCGGCAAATTCCGGTCGCAGGGAATGCAGATGCGGGAGCCGCGGATGAAGGTGTACTCTCTGGGCCACGGTCGGCGATGCGTGTTGGGGATAGCGAAGCCAGAAAGTTCTGTACGGCAGTTAAAGCCCGAGTCCGGCAGGATCCGAGGCAGGCTTGAAAAACAGTCTGTTAAATTGATGATGCCGATCGCTCTTTTACAGAGTGTTTAATTACTGCCACGACCTTTGTAGACCTGGTGAGTATTTATATTGTATTCATATGGTAATAAATTTAAGTGGATCCTATGACAACATATGAATGAAAAACATACATTTATTGAAATCAAAAGTATGTGTGTGATTATATTTAACACTATTAGAATGAATTTGAAAATGCTGGAAGTTTCAACTGAGGTACCGTAATATAATATTACGAATTGTTTATGAAAAATGTAAAAGTGGTTTTGAGGGAATAATTGCACAAGAAGATGTTTTAAGTTAAATGCAGTGTAATGCACAGGTGAATTTTGTAGGTGGGTTCGGATGTGTGTAGCAGGTGGACAGCGGAGTTGGCTGGAGCAGCTGAAATTAAGGCCACTTAAAATTAATAAATTGTTTTACATGGCCGCCCGCCTCAATTTTTTGGTGCCGCCTCGTTTTTTTTTTTATATTTTATATTTTTCAAAAAATCCGTTTTTTTCACCTCAAAAACGGTCAGATCGTCAATACGCGCGCGCGCAATCTACCGTTAGTTTAACAACTAACGGTGGTCGTTTGAAATCATCTTGTGTGCACCACCTGACGTGTGACTGTATGCTTAGTGATAGCTTTTTTTATTGAATGACACTATGTGTGGACATTGTTTGAAAGTTTTATTTTTATATTTGTTCGATTGATTGTGAAACCTAGTCTACTACAGGACATGTTCTCTAGCCTGATTCTGTGCACTGATACAGGATACAGGATACATAGCCTAGTCACCTACTTGTCCTTAGCCATAAAACTAGTCTCGTATATGTACATGTATTCTTCAGTTATTGAGTGGTTGCATCATTGGTATTGGAAAACTGTCTGTGGATATCTTTTTAAACTTCGATAGTTAGAATTTTCTAAATGTTTTCAGTTTTCTTGCTTTTAAATATCTTCTGTGTCATAAATTTAACCTAGTCTGCCAAAATTTTCTTTCGGGTGGTCCAATAAAAGTTGCCCTCAGAAGGGCTGTTGTCTGGCTATTGTTCAAAGCACACTTTTATTGGGCCATCCTGTAATGTTCTTTGTCTCATGTGCAAGTTAATATCCCTAACTTGCAATGCAATCTTTCCTCAGGTACTTTTTGCATTTACTAGTATGTGCCAAATCCTGATATCCTGTGCACTGTGAGCAAGTAGTCTCTTGTAGGGTGGTCCAATAATAGTGACCCT
>JAODJU010000045.1:7211650-7259271 GCA_026776725.1 Gnathonemus echidnorhynchus | reverse complement strand
GACACAACAATCAAAAAACCTTGATCATAGAAATTTTACTTTGAAAGGCAAAAAACAGTTTTTTGAACTTAAATGTGCTTCCCTCTCATGCAATTAGGCTCTCTTTGCAGGATGAGTAAAATGGCTGACTTCAAAAATGTGTGGTCACATGACCAATTTCTTCTACAGTTCCCTAGAAACGGGGGATGGCACAACTTCCCCCTATACCAGAAACGAAACTTTTCAAAAATGTTCCATCTTTATGCGAATCTTCAGCTTGGAATGTATAGATTTTGTGGATGTTTGTGAAAATAACCTTCTAAAAAAAATTCACCAGTGTAACCCTAATTTATATAGTAGGATTCTCAGGACTGTTGGTCATCATGTTTTGAACGTGTACAGTGTTACATGGGTGACACCCACGCAGCATTAAATTATGAATCTCCTGTCATTTACAGCAGTGGTTCTCAGTCCTGATCCTGGTTCCCCAAAGAATGTTTTCATTCCAGCTCTACCTTGATCAGGCTCAGATGGTCCTTAGTGGGCTAATAATGAATATGGCAGGTTAAAAGCAGTGTGGGCTGGAATGAGAACATTCTGATAGGGGGTCTGCTGGGAACAGGACTGAAAGCCTGGATTTAGAGGAAGCCTATGACTTTTTGGTGACATTGTGGCCTCTTTGACCCATCTGCCTGTTCAGGCCCAGCCAGAGGCTGGTTTCGGCTCACCAGCGGGGTCCAGCTGAAAGCCTGCCTCAGGAAGCTGCTGGACTGGGCCAGGAGAGCAGGCCTGTCTCGCCTGGCCGATACTTTCTTCTCAAAGTTCTGCTGTGCTGTCGGCATTATGGCCACGCCCCCCCAGGAACTTGCTCAGGTACTGGTCCCTGTGCCGATTTAGCCCCCGCCCCAGGCTGGGAATATCCTCCCTCCCTGCTGAAGTGACTGGCAGGCCAGCGGTATCAGACACCTGGTTTCTCCACTGCTCTGCCAATCAGCGAGCACCCAGCGCCATTTTCTACTGCGCGTGCACACAGCCATCCAGCAGGGGGCGTGAGATGGAGGCCGAGGTGGATTTTTCAGAGCAGGTCTTTCGCTCACCTTGTCGGAGAAGTGAAATCCCTTCTGTTCCTATTATCAGGTTCCTCAAATAAACAGGAGCGGTTATGGCAAAGCACTCTGGGAATTAAAAAAAAAAAAATACAGCTCATGTCCTATTACATAAAGAAAGGAGTCGGTAATTAGGGTGATTATAACACAGCTCGTTCACACCCCTCACGCACAGATGAGCTGGCGGTCACTCTGTGTGACCTACCCAGCCCTTAAGCCCGTGCAGCTCCATCACATCCTGACGCAGTGCCTCCTGGTGGCAGAGAGCCGGCCCTCAGCCGTCTGGCAGCCCACCGCCGAGGAGGAGGTACCGCCCTACAGGACGGGTAAGCCCCCCCCGCCCCACAATCACACGCGGCTCTGCAGAAACTCACAACACTTACAGGTTCCCTTTGGGAACAAAACACCAAAGCTATACACCGTAACCCAGAAACCTGACGGTCGAAAAAGAAAGAAGCCATTTGTCCAACTCCTTCATTTGTATTTCTGATTTTAGTGCGAGGTTCATGTAAGCATATGTAAGTAATGTCACGTCGGCCCAGTGTTTCCCGAGCCGGTCCAGGGGGCCTCAGACACTCCCCGTTTTTGCTCCCTCGTGGCTAGTCTGGGGGTCCCCGAGGACGGGTTTGAGAAACAGTGCTACACCCCAACCGCTGCGCCCCCTGGTGTCCTGCAGCCGACCTGCTGGAAAGCTTCGAGGAACCCCCCCCCATCGTGCTGCCCGGCGGCGGCTACCAGGTGGCCCTCGACTCGGACGCCGTGGATGACAGCATCTACCGGCAGCTGCTCTACGTACGGCACTTCCTGTGGGGGCTGAGAAGCAAGTCGCCGTGCGTCCCAGCAAGGGGGGAGCCCCAGGTAGCCCACCCACATCATCCCTGAAACACTCTTTGTCTCTCTACACTTTGGGAGAAACTGCTCCTGTTTGCTGTTATATGAGCATCTACGTGCAGCCTATGGGCCTGTAGTGTGATTCAGTCAGTATTGATTAAGTGGAGGTGAACCAGAAGCTTCCAGGCCGCGCGCTGATCAGGGCCATCCAGCTGGCACAGTCACATGATCAGGGTAGGCCTGGGGCAGGAGGTAGGGACACCAGGCCCAGCTCTGAGGAGTGTGGGTACCTGCTCTTTCCAGGGCAATGGGGCGCTGTCTCTGGGGTTTCAGGGCCCAGCGACCCCCCAGGCGGAGGAAAGGCCAAAGTCCAAGGCTTCAACGGGGGGTCAGGGCACGGCCCCCAGGGGACTGCAGATAGCTGGGGTGCGACCCAGGGACGACCAGCAGGTGGCGCAGCCCCCCGACGCCTCCTGCCTGTTGACTCCGCCCACCACGCCTAACTACCCCGACACAGAGCGGCGGCCTGGAGCCCCGGTCCCGCCCAGCACCAAGAGGAACGATGGGCTCGCTGCCAGTGAGATAGAAGGTCAGAGCACAGCGACTTCAGCCTGCCTTTGAATTACAGCCCTGTCCTGACCATTAGCCATTAGCCATTGAACTTATGCTTCACGTCCTCAATGTGCTGCCATCAAATGCCCTGAGAGCGACACAGCAGTTCTCCCTGTCAGCAGAGGGCCCCTGCTAATGTGACTTGTCTTCACAGTGCACCTGGACAAGGGACCGCTTGGCTTGGGCTTGGGGCTCATCGACGGGTTGGTGAGCCCCCCCTTCTGGCTGATAAATTACACATAGGGGTCATTCTCATGGAATCGAGAATTTTTAGGAAATAAATGCTACATTGAACTGCAGTGTGTTTTGTGTAGGACGACTGACAATAAAATGTTTTTTTCCTCAAATAGGTAGCCATAAATCTCAGTACCTTTGCAGTTTTAAGATCAAACACAAAACTAGATAAATTCTTTCAACTTTATTGCATATTACCAGTAAACAATAATATAACCAATAAACAATCAATCTGTATGATGAAATGTATATTTGTTGTTCGGTTGTTTTGTTAGATTGTCATTTTCTCTGTAACTCTTGCCCTGCTTTTGAAATAGTTAATTTTTTAAAAAACTATTAAATCAATGGTAACATAATAAACCTGGTTAACTACCCCAGAGGTAAATCTGAAAGTTCAAACAATGAAGTTATACAATTTGAGTGTTTTCAAACTATATTAAAAAAATGAGAGAAAACTGATTGTTACTGCAATGAGTTTGTGAGAATGACCCATATATACATAGATTACGGAGTGAGCATGTAACTGTGTGCTACTGCATTAAAACACATATTATCTGTAGATGGTTAAGATCTTTGATGTTATCATAGGTCTGTGGGGGCTGCTGCCCTCTTTACGTTCAGTGGGTCTCGCTACTCTGCGCTACGCTGCTTTTCTGTGACTTTTGCTAACTAGCAGATGTTTAGCTCACCCTAGAGGACACACTAAACTCGCTCCTCTCGCTCCAGCAAACCCCACTTCAAGCCCCAGGCATCTATATTCGGACCCTGGTCCCAGGAGGGCCAGCCTCATCCGACGGGCGCCTCCGGATCGGCGACAGAATCTTGGCGGTGAACGGGACGGACGTCACCGGATCAGACTACCAGAGGTCAGCGCGTCACCCTTATAAATACTGGCACATCAGCAGAGCAGGAAACGGCCTGGTTGTAAAATCTGATCCCAGGTCGATGGGACCAATGCTGACACCTTCAGGAAGAAGCCTTACTAATTATGCCCCCCCTCCCCTCTCCTCCCCTCCCATTTCAGTGCGGTGGATCTGATCCGCTTGGGAGGCGGGAGGCTGAATCTTCTGGTGGAGAAGATGGACCCTGAGGTATCCTCCATGATCAGAGCCTCTCTCTGCTGAGCAGGTCTGGGCTGATCTTACTGCTCTGAGGCATTATGGGTAACGACAGAAACTAACCGCATTCTGCCTCCCCACCCCAAAACACCAGCCAACCAGACATTGATACCCGTCAGTAACAATCTATGTGATTCGAGAATCAAGCTGCCAGACCAAAACCGCTCAGCACCCTTTGCTTCCTTTTATTAATACTTAATGCATGTTTTACATTCAAAGTTTTAATGTACTGAAAACAACTTACAGTTTACATTTTGTAGAAAAAAACAAACACTGGAACACTGTATTAAGTGGAATGAAAAAAAATACTGTCAACTTTCTAGCTTTGGGAAACAAAGTTACTGGATGTTTTAGTAACGATAAGACAAGCCTGCATTTTAAAGCACTGTATAAGTAAACGTAGATGTTAACTTTACCAATACTCTGCAGGAAACCTAAAACAGTACCTCAGTGTTGTTTTCTTGGTGTACATTTAAATGTGCCTAGATGTTTAGTATTTGAAGTCCAACTGCAAATGTGTATTTGTGGTGAATGTGTACAATTACAATAAATGCAAGTGAATAAATTTCGAAGCCCCATCCTTGCCCAGTCCTCCACAGCAACAGTTTTCCTGTTATATCCTGTTAAAGGAATATTCTTAAGATTCAGAACTTAGTTCCTGGTAATTTCCTGAGTGTCTCATAGGGACATACACCTTGCACCTGACATCACACTTCCAGCCGAGTCACTGTCAGGATTTCCCAAACCTGCGGGCTTTCTATCACGCTTGGAGCAGCAGACTTTGGCTTCCTGCCCGGACTCCGGCCTGCCATTCACCCGGACAGGAACGTGTTGTGTTTGGGCAGCAGGCCGCTCAGCGCCCGCATGGCAAACGGCAGCGAGGCGTTGGTGTCGCGGTGCCAGCGCGGGGTGTCGCCAGACGCAGACGGCGTCAACACGAACTGGGCCACATTGGGTAGCTTGAGCAGGTTGATGAGCTCATGGGCGCGAGTGACAATCGCCTCGCGGTCCTCCTCGCTGTAGCAGGCTACCACCGGAGCACTGCAGGCGAACGAGTGCATCTTGGAGAGGAAGAGGGACACCCTGAGGAGGAGGAGGGCACAGTGACATTAGCATTAGGCTAAGGATCCAAAACCAACCAGAGATGGTTCCCCACTGAATGATTATCAGCTCATTATCAGGTTTGCGTTGCTCAAACATTTCTTAGTACTCATGACCAGAAATAACCAAAAGATATGTGGCATCTCACCTGGGGATCAGGTCCTGGCTGCGGGAGGCCAGCTTGGCCAGCGTGGTCATGAGCACGGTGACGAGGCGCGGGGAGAAGCGGGGGGCGCTGGCTGACTGGCGCACCTGTGTGATCTCAAAGAGCACAGCCTCCAGAGTCTCGAAGGACGACGTGATGTGCTCCACCGTGCAGCGGGCGTCATGTGACAGGGACAGGTACTCGCCGATCGCCCACACCTGCGAGAGCAGAGACATGCCTCACATGGGCTTCTTCGACACGCTCAGACTCAGGGGGGCGTTTTGTGTCCGTGTGCTGATTAGCATCAGGGTGATGAGCATCACCGCTTCATACCTCTAAGGTTGAGAGTGCATTCTGTACATTTACTCAACAATCCACCCCTTCCTGGATAAGGGCTAAAAGAAAATAGGTCAATGAGCCAAACCTTCTTAAAACCCTAGCTACTTAGACTGGGTGGTAACATGGATCTTTCCCAGACTCCTTTTCAGCTAGGCTGAACGCCTACCACGTGTGTGTAGAGCTCCTCCTTCTGGTAGATGTTGACAGTGGAGCCGGCCATATCCAACAGCTCCCGCGACTGCTCCATGATGAGAGATGGGTGGAGCTTGCATAAGGCCAGCAAGTGAGAGCTGAACACTCTGCGAGAGCCGAGAGGTTACAACACATCCGGAGTAAATGAGAAAAATCCCAAACAGGTTATGAATCCCACCTCTGCACCTCCGTCTGGTAGTTCTTTATGTCCATCAGGAGGCTGCTCCTCTCCAGCAGGACGAGGACCAGCTGGTTGATCAGCTTATCATCTGCAAACTGAACGGGACACGGGGGCAGCCGGGGGTGACTGACCAGCAGTAATGTGACATTCATACTGATTTATTTAGCTGGAAAGCTTGGGCTCTGTGCACAGGGTCAGCCAGCATCCAGCGTCCCTGCAGCAGGTGGGGTTAAGGGCCTTGCTCAATGGCCCAACAGTGATATCATCACTCTGCCTGCCATGGGATTCAAACCCTGGTCTGAAAGACCAACAGGGTGGTGTGGGATCTAGTCCACTGAGCCACGCAGCCCCACAGCAAGCTGTGGAAAAATATAGAAATTACACAGCAAGAATATAGTGGATAAATTAGTTTATGCGTCTGACTCATGCCAGATAATGTCCTTCCAAATACCCCGCCTGTAAAAAAAAAAAAAATAAAAGCCTGTATTTCATGCAGACTATAACTGGGTAAGTGGAAGCTATGGGAGACGTTGCTGTCTGCTCTCAGGGTTCAGGGCTACATTCTGGAAATGTGCACACGATTACATTCTTGTGTATTTTAAACAATGGAATAAAACTATGCTGACTCACACCATGCAAATTACGGAAAAATCGTGGACTGGAGGATATATGGCAGTGCAGGGAGTAACTCAGGTGACAGACGAGATCCGGCCCCCAAGTCTACTGAATTTGTACAAGTCAGTAGATAATAATAATAATGCAGTAATAATAAAAGTACCATAAGGTACTGTAGAGTAGCTCGAGTGGACCAGCTGCGGAAGCCATACAATGTTTTCATGAGCGTCACAAAGTAGAGCATGCACTCGTTATCACAAACCATTGTATTTACCCAAATCTGTAATATAATTCATTTTAAGGCAGTCCGTTTGTGAGTACGACTTGTCCGTAAGTTGGACGTTCTTAACCCGGGGACTGCCTGTTTAAGTAGAAACTTATGCAAGCACGCCCCACTTTAGTGTAAATATATGCCAACATGCTGCCTTGGAGATAAACACCCCAAGAAGAGTATAAAATCACTTAACGCATGCGCTCTACGATGCTGTTACCTGGGCAACGGTGTGAAAGTATACGTGCAAGAGGACAGGGACGGTTTGGGCACACTGCACTACGCGGGGGCTCTGCACCATGTCAGCCAGGATGTCGTGCAGCATTCTCAGCCTGCAAAGGAAACGCTCACTTAACCCTCCTCATACTCAGGTGTACAAGTAAAGACATCTGAGCTGCTGCTTTACTCTCTTTGAACTCTAGGGGGCAGAGCTGACCTGTCGATGGTGTCTCCAGTGCCTGCCTCTGGCCTCAGGATGTACAGGAACATGCCCCTGTAGTAGGGCTGGCGGAAGGCATCCAGGGAGCTGGGAGCTTTGCTGCCTCCTGAGTCCCACAGTGTCTTCTCAGAGGCAGCGTAAGATGCCGACCTGGGAGACACACACACACACACACACCTTTAATTTCATGAATAGTACACTTGCTCAGCATTCAGACCTTGAAGCATGAAGCATAATAAAACACACTGAAAACTCTAGTTATGGTTAAATGTTCAGTGAGAAGGACTTCAGCCCCCTTACTGTTAATATTACATGTGCTCTCCGACGCCCCCTGCTGGGGATGGCGGCTCTGTGGCGCACCTGAGCTGGAGGTCCAGCACTGCCGCCAAGCAGGGCAGGTCCAGCAGGGAATGCAGCAGCTCGACGGCCGTGCTGGGCGCCAGCAGGGAGGGCAACAGCTCCACGTACTCCGACACCAGGGCGGGGCTGTTCCAGGCTAGGAACTTCCGGCAGAGACAGAGCCTGCGGTTACCATGGCAACACGGGGAGGGGGGGGGGGGTAGGGCTAACCAAGGGGACAGATGGGCGGGGGCTCACCTTCAGGAGGTTGGGGAAGCTCTGCCCGTAAAGGGGCATGCACTCCTGCAGGACGGCCATGTTGGTCCGGCAGAACTGGACGAACTCGAAGGCCAGCATGGGCTCGTTGAAAAGCTCGGCAGGGAACGAGGAGAAGAGCTGGCGGAAGACCACCTCAGAGTCCACAGCCGCCGTCTCACCTGAATTATGGGGGGAGGAGGGTTGAGGGAGGGGGGTGACACACAGTAAACCGGGGCTCCGCCCCACCTCATAGTAATGGCAGTCGGAGGCAGCCGACTCACTGTGGTTGAGGTAGAACTGCGCGATGGGCAGCAGGACTCGCGAGAAGGCCAGGTCTCCGCTGATCCGGCTGTACAGTGCCTTGATGCAAGGAAAGGCCCTATACACGAAGGAGGGGTCCTCCTTACAGATGATGTTCATGATGGTCACGGCCTCCACAAGGCACTGGCGGGTTAAGGAGGCACATTTCAGGAAACTCAGGGGAAGCGACTAGCTGGACCTTCTGGGCTGCTTCCGGCCCGCTGACAGACAGACGAGACGGCGGCCAGCGCTTACGGCTTTCTGCAGCTCCGTGTCGGCCTTCTTCACTGCCTCTGCGAGAAGATAAAAGAAAACAAAAGCAAAGATTAACACGAGTCGCCTGGCAGTGCTGCTTTTATAACACGACATGCGTCTGTTATTTGGAAGAGCGGTGGGCCCAGAATTTGGCAATACAGTTAGTCACTGGCGAACCTCACTCTAACACACACACACAGACATAGACACACTCACTGCGGTCGCTCTGTTCCACGAGGCGCTGGCAGTACTCGAAGGCCTTCTCCCGCAGGCGCTCTTTGGGGGGCAGCAGGCGACTAGAGGAAGACGTGGCAGAGACCATGGACATCACAGAGCCGTCCACCTCCGAGCGATCATCTGCGGCGATGTGGCACACTGTGTTAGCCTCGCGCTTCTGTGATGCGCTACCGTACCGATACAACGCTAGCGCACATTTTCATTCACAGGGGAAGCAGTGCTCGCAAAAAAAAAAAATCACTGATTTTTGGCAGGGAGATTTATGGTTTTATTCTGTGGATGCAGAATTTAATTAAAGCCCAAAGCATGCAGAACGGCACATGCAAGAAAATCAGTCACCGGCTGAACGATTGATTATATAGTACAGGACAGAACGGGATCAAGGTCAGGGAGCAGCGTGACCTCGAGCAACTCTGCCTTACCTGACAAAGGCTGTGTAAATTGCACTCTGTTAACCTGAGCTGGTGAAAGCAGAGAAATACACCTTTAAATTCTACAAACTTCCCAAGGTCTCAGGCCAGTATTTGCTGCTGATGGGGGGGTCTGACTGCACCTGTCAAACGTTTAACCTGCTTCCCATTAGGTATCTCACTGGTGTCAGTGGGTCAAACCTGGCAGTAACTGACATTCCACCCAGGACGTATCTACTCAACACATGCTGAGAAAATAAGCTTCATAAATGGACAGGAATTCCCCAGAATGACAACTGGAATCCATTCACCCAGCAGCTTTTAGCTAGCCACTAGCTTCAGTCGGCTGGCTTAGCAGCTAACATGCCACCCAGCGTTCAGCAGTCCACATACCCGCACCTGAGCCGCTGTTCTCCTCCATGTCGTAGGTGCGCAGCCACTTTCGCAGCATGGAGAAGGCATACATGTTCATCCACTGGTCCTCGGTGTAGCTCTGACCCACACACAGCACCGTGAAGAAGTCTCCGGCAACCGCGCCGTCAACTTCGTTCATGGGAGCCGGCTGGCAGGAGGGGAGCGATGGTTAGCTTGGACCGCCTGATGCGGCATCAACCCAGCGGGTATGTTAAAGAACCCGCCAGTGCAGCTCTACCTGTCGAGCTCTAGGACCCATGAAGAATCCTCCGGTGGACATGGACGCCCCCTGCTGGTTGCTGGCATAACGCAGCCAGTCCACCAACTTCCTGTTCACCAGGTTCACATGGTCTGCAGACAGATAGCCTTCATTATCAGACATACAAGCATCCCTTTGTGGCAGTGAGATAGAAATCAAAGAAATAAAAACAGCTATTTAAAAAAATCTCACAGATCTTTCTATGACTTTATTTAACTTGTTAAAAGTAGTATGCAGCTACAATTGGCCTTTTCTTCAAACCTTAGTTCAACAAAATATGACTACCGGTGACCAACACAGATGAAAGCAGCAACAATTTGGATTAAGAAACTTTCCAAGCTTTACACACATTTATATACATAAAGATTACACAGACGTTACATTCTGTTAGATACTTGATTCTCACCCTCCATCAAAACGTCCGGAGAAGAACGGATGGCTGCAGAGAGAATTGGAAGCGTGTGGCGGCACACCTGTACATCAGGCTGGCGAGTTTCCACAGCCTTCAGCAAATGGTGGCTCAGCTCAGCCAGCTCAGCCTTGCTCTTGGCCTGTTGGGAGCGGGAGAGACCATCCAAACATTTAGGTGCTCCACCCACCTGCCGGGTGTTCTTCAGTATCAAGAAAACAGGGAGAATTCTGCTTCTAGATACCTGTGCAAGAATAACAGACGCCACATAGCTGGTGGTCCTGCCGTCCTGGAGTTCCTTTATAGGAAGCTTGGCAACGCTAAGGGGCAGGCTCTCCCGCAGGATGGACGAGGAGAGCACCTGAAGCTGCTCCGAGGACCCCGGGGAGCAGAGCAGGGCTTGCAGTTTCTCCAGGAGGTCTGATGGTAATCTAATGTCCGAAAGGCAAAGATTTCGAAGGACGGATGAGAAGAGCACAGCAAAAATTACGACGAATGACATATAAAACACCAGAGCTGGCGGGTAATGCACGCTTTTTTTGCATTATTAAAAAGTTTTATGCAGTAATTTGCGGACGATCACAGGGTACCTACCTTCTGGCATATTTCGTCGCGGAGACGATTAAATGCAGTCTCTGCAGCGAGTCGACCGTTTCATTTCCATAATCTTTATTTAGAAGGAGTTTCGAGATGCGCCCGTAAAACTTCACCAGCTCTTCGTCATTTATTTCTCTTAAATTTAGGAAAAAAACATATACAGCAATCTGTAACCCTGCAAACATGTTTTCTGTAACATGCAAATAATAACACCAATAATACTAACAACAATAATAATATAATAATGACGTCGTACCTTGCTTGCTTGATCAAACTCTCCGTTCCTTGAGCATACATAATTAAAGGTGTTGCTAGCTATTTCGGGAAAGCTGTCTTCAGAAAACTATCCAGCCCCCGGCTCTCACCTCCGCATAAACATGAGCGATCGCGTCCCGTCAAACATTAACAAAACAACACTTCCGGGTCCAGCTATTTCTGGCCAGACGAGTACGCTGAGCATCATGGGAAATGTCACCTTTGCGCGTGGGGCGATGGATTTTGTAGCACAGTCAGATTTATTTAAGCGACAATCAAGCTTGACTGCAATGCGGGTACTAGGACAAGCTGTGGACTTCAACGGCTGGTCATGGGACCAGGAAAACGGAAATCTACAAACACTAAACTTTACATTTTAAGGAAGCTGGCAGTACATTTAATAAACGTGTTAAATTTTAACGATATTAAACTGAAGAAATGTTACAGAATGACGCCCTGATGTGACGACAAAATTTATCACTGGATCCGTCATCCCAACTATAAGCATAAATACGAAATACAACAAATATGATTTTGTTAAACTGAACGCCTGCGACTGAAGCCTCCGGACCGCCGACAAACGGGCACAAAAAATATGGATGGATAAACTGGACTTTACCATTTCCTTGGAGGCACCAGTTTTTTATAGATGGTGATTGTTAGTCATACAGTACACTTAGTGAATCCCAGATGATGTGCAATAAAATAAAATACTGTTGGAAACACGGGTGTAAATTATAGGGGGGATGTATAACAATCCCCTGCGGTAAGGAGCACAGGCACATTGCCTAACCCACCACATGACAGACCTTCTCAGGGATAAGAACCCGGGTGCAGCCGTGCACCTCAGCACCACACTAGTCTGAATGGAACAGTGTGAAGGTTTTTCCAGTGGATGTATTTGAACGTCATACCCAGGACAAAGTAATTGCAGGTTAAGGGCCTTGCTCAAAGACCCAATGAAGTAGAATCACTCCTGGCATTCATGGGATTCAAACCAGCAAGCTTCTGGGTGCTGGCACAGGCCCCCCACTTCAGAGCCACCACTCAGCTTTACCCCTGCACCCCCTTAAATGGGTAGAGACCTCAACCCACCCAATGCTCAACCTAAAGTTATGCCCTTGGTTGGAAGTGCTTAATATCAAACCACACCACCACTATTATGTTCACAATGTGCATTTATTAAGAAGTTAAAACGTATGGGTTAGTGCTTTGGTTTAACTTTTCCTTGATATAAAGACATTGTCCTATTCAGGCACTTCAGAAGTTGGGTTTGGTTTCACATCCACATGCCGATACAGAGTAAACTTACTTTTAGATTCACAATAAAATCATAACTGTTGGTGACATAGAGCCTGACAGCAGTAGGAAAAACAAGGCGAATGGTAAAAACGACCATGAGTAACCTAATGCGAACCTTACCTCCCCCTGTGGGTTCACAGTGGCAAATGCGAGGCTCACGTTTCCTATGACTGTAAGCAAACTGTTGGGCAGACTTTGGGACTCATTAACCCCATTTGCAAAATGAATAGTAATTAAAATTTTAGGGGATTCTGCAAGATTCAAAAACCACTGTGGAACCATCAAGCCTGTTTCAAGGTGCAAGATTGTGAACATTTATTAAAAGCTAGCACTTAAAAACACACCGTAATGTAACTGGTGAACAGCTGTATTCCAGTTTTAAATATGTTTGCATGTCTCAGATGTGAATTTTTAACATAACAAATTTTGCATATTTTCCATTAGCTATTTATAGTAATAGGGATATTTAATTAAATTTTAGATTCAAGTATACCTAAACAGTCCTAATACAGTCACACACTTTGAGGGAACACTATGGATTTTTATTTTTATTTTTTTAATCTACTCTACAACCTTTTACTTACCTGATATACAAAGAAAAAAAACAGAATAATATATTAAGTTCCCAAAACTTCCCAATAATCCCAAACAAAATCACCATGATTCCAGGTTGGAATAATCCAGGAAAGCAATACAAAAGCCATATTAAATAAAACTGAAATTGATACTGAGGATGTCTCCAACTCATGTAGATACCGTTTGTAATCCTGTAGTTTAATATTACATGTAGGTTAGAAGCCCACTCAGAATCAGGTGCTACTGTAAAGTTTTAAAATGAAAAATATTAAAACCCTACCTGAAATTATATACTTTTTGCAGAATGAAATCCGGCGGACTTCACTACACAATGCTCCTGAGCAGAGGCACAAAGCGTTAAACGATGGGGTCTATGCAGAAAGCGTCTTAAATCAAATTTTAGTGACAGAACCTGGCCGAACAAAACAACAGCGAGCAACTATGAGGATGGATGAATGTGGCAGGACTGAAGGCCGAAATGACACAGGACAGGAAAGCACAGATTTGCACACGACAATCCCCTCCAAGTGTCTGATGTGGAATGATGATGAGTTGCATTACAAGGACTGGCTGGTCTTCAGTTTCCTAAGTGGAATAACCAGCCCACCAGATCAGTAAGCAGGCAGCTATTTTATGAATACAAACAAATCACAAACAACATCTTAAAAAAAATTAGGATAGCACAGCTATTGTTCTACTTAACAGCAATGAGTTTAATGTAAAACAGACAAGAAAACTCCAGGTGAAAACCTGACCAGTATTTAAAGGCTGCTAAGATGGAAAGACAGGCAGAGGCCAAAGAGGACTGGAGGTGAATGGAGCTGGAACCGTGCCGAGAGCTGAGTGTGCAAACGTGCATTTTCACAAAGTCACCCTTATGCTTCTTTACAGACACAAGTTCAATGGGCATAACCCACATGACTGATGCCTTCTTTGTTATAAAAGCATCACAGTAGGTAGCAAACGTGGTCAGATGATTATGTGCTCAGCTGTAAAGCCCCCTGACGTCTACTTACTAAGGAAAGCTACCAAAACGAAAACCATTACATCCATATACTCATTTTTTCCCAATCATCAGTATTTCTATGACAGCACAGGTGTCACCTTGGAAACCATTCATTCAACATAGCAGACTTGGAGCATAAAAAATAAAAGATAAGCACAAGGCAAGAGTCAGGGGACTGAACGAGAAGCCAAGCCAATACAAGGTTCAAACAAGCACAGACACACAGACACTATGGGTAATTCAGAGACACAAACACTCCTGACCAATTTTGGGTAGAACAAGCAAACTCCACAGCCATTGAGCCGTCCTCCCGTTGAAATCATGACAATCAGAAATGAATCAATCTATGTGACCCCTAGAACCAGGAAAGATTGTTACAGAGATGGAATTATGGAACATACAACACCGTTCATTGGCCAACCATTCTAGAGCAGGGCTGCCCAATCCGGTCCTCGGGGGCCTACAGACAGTACACGTTTATGCTCTACCAGGAGTTGGGAAGGAACAAAAATGTAGACCGGCTGGGGGCTCCATAGGACTGGGTTGGGAAACACTGTTCCAGAGCAAAGCATATTTTCATGCCTCAACACAAATCGACATGCTGTGTTTAGCGGTTTGTGTGGACAGAGAGCATTGTGAGGTAATATCCTTAAAATACTGCTGAGTAAACAGACATTCAGTTATATGATGTTTAAGAGAAGCTTGTTCATGAATTAAGAACAGATTTTACACCCAAAAATCTCAAAGGCACTCAAAGCTCCTCAGGAATTTTTAAATTAGTTTATGAATCCTGATTAGTTTCCCCCCTTAAAATTTGAAAAACTGAGAACCTTCCCAAATTGCCTGTTCTGTCAGTACAGTGTCTGGTGTAGTTTTCAGACTTATAGCAGTAAATTACATTCATACTTATGCAAAGCAGGTTTTGCATTTGAAACCGTTTCAGACATAGACGTCTACATGAGTATCACACACTGCTGTGATTATTTAAATGTGTTGTCACATTTGGGGATGTGATCTGCAAGGCATGATAAAAAAAAAAAAACAAACCTTCACAAATTCCCCCTCCTCCTCTGTGTAGGTACCCTCACGCTGACGTGTGAAATCCTGCATTTAAGATTCTTATAAACTTATTTTACAAACCACACCTCTTGCTGACCACTTAAAAAAAATCCTGCCTTCATCTGCAATTCAAACACTAAACAAAGGCATGGCAGTAAATATGCCTTCTGTGAAAGGGCAAAACCAAAAGGCCTTCGTTCGGCGAACTCCGTCTTGTGCTATGAGACGAGCAGGGGTCTCCAGACGGTGACATTTTAAAGCAGACGGCTCTACGTTTGGTGATTGTTTCTGAAAGATCTGCGGCATGCAGGCCTCCTCGTATCTAGGAGTCTCTCAAAGCCTAGTGCTCACTCTGGACATACTTTTCTGCTATTAAAATGTAACAAATCAAAGTCTGTTTCACGCAGAATACCAGCTTGTGCATCATGGTGGTCACATGGGTCCTTGCTTTGCTTTGGTGGCTCCGTCTCTATAATTAATGCTTTCATTTCAGAGTCTGAATGCCGTGTGGTTTTGGTCCCACCCTAACCCTACTCCAATGTTTTTTCAGAGAACTTGCAGGTAAAAATGCTTTTCTCTTGGTCCAAAGGGCTGCTTTTACTGCCAGATGTGAACAGCAGGGTGTGTGTGTGTGTGTGTGTGTGTTTTAAGGCATGGCGAGTCCACAACCTTCGGCTCAAACATCTTCCTATGAAACTATCAAACCTGCATCACCACTGGTATCTTCAGCTAAGGAAGTTATGTTCGTATTAAGAGAGTCTTTCCCAACCCCTTAATGGTATGACACCTCGGTGTATGGAAAGGGGGGGTAGGGGGAGAGATTTAAAGGATCCTGAGAGTTGTCTCTCCTGTTATTTTTTTTATTTGCTGGCATCCTGGTTCATCACAATGACTGGCTGAGGCACCGAAGCCATCTTATCATCTTCTGCTCTAGGCCTCTTGGCCTGGGGCTCGCCCGGCATGGTTTCCAGCTCTCTAGCTTCAACGCTGGGCGGCCTGTTCAAGGTGACCGGGGAGGAGGTGGAAGCCTGGGCAGCCAGGATCTGAAGTGGGTTGGTGACAGCTAACAGGCAGAGGGGGGAAAGGAACAGGACTAAGTCCAGGACAACTGAAAGCAGTAGTCTGACTACTGACAACTGAACAAGAACAAGAATTTTTCTAAATTTTCAAAAATCACATTACCACCTGATTAACCAGTTCAGTTTCCTGTGTTTGTGTGTGGGGCGGGGGGGGGCAGGTACCGTAGATGTTGCTGGTCACACTGGCAACAGGTAGCACGTGTTTGCCATTTTGGGTGATGGCTCGGACCGGCAGCTGGTGCTGACCCAGGGACACCGGCTGCACTGGGAAGGCGCTCTGCAGGCCACCACCAGCCTGGCTCCCCAGTGACTGAATGACGCCGCTGCCTGCAGGGGGCGCTGTGTAGCCCCCTGGCGGCTTCTCATCACCTATCGAGACGAGGGTGGAGACACAGCAGCACAGTGAGGCCGGCCGTGCCGAGACACTGTGCTAATATAAGGACGAACTTAGTGAAAATGTTTGATGCGGATGTTTCACCAACAGCAAACAGTGGATATACATACCTCTGCTCACTTCAGAGTGCTCTACTGCCCCCTGCTGGTCAGATGCCACAGGGGCACTTGCAAGGAGGTACCCATTGGACGAGCCGGCCGACGTGGTCACCACCCTGACCATGGTGACGGTGGGAGCCTGCTGGACCACGTGCATGGCATGGCCCACAGACTGCTGGGAGGCGACGAGCGAGGCGGGGACGTAGGCCAGGGGCTTGGCCACTATGGCCGAGGGCTGTGGTGGGACGGCCATGATAACCGGCTGGGCACTGATGGGGGAGCCTGTGCATGGAGCAGTTACCCAAAGGCATTTATCAAGCCAACGTAGCCAGAAACATGTCGGCAGAGCACTGAGCTACACCAGACGCCAGGAGCCGAGGGCGCGGTTTCCCAGCATGCCGGGGGCTCACCTGGGGCGCTCTGCGAATAGCGGTACTCAGGCACTGCGGCCAGCTTGGGACCGTGGTTGTGGTCTTGGGGGCTGGGGGAGCCCTCGCGGGACAGCGCCTCGGGGGTCTGCATGCCGCTTGGGTGGGGCGACAGCAGGCCGGAGTGGGTGGGGGAAGCGGGGGCGCTCCTGGAAGGGAAAGGGCCGCCTGGTGAGGTTTACCCAGCTAGTCCAGTGGAGGGGGGGGCATTAATTACAGTCAATTTTTACATGCAGTTCAAGCTACTCGTTTCATTATTACAAATTAAATCAATTTGGGTCACTGCAGGAATCCCAAAGCCAGATGTGTGCTTTCAGGCTCCCCCACAAACACACTGCTACATATATTCGTAACTGCAAAGGACTATGAGTAAGATGAGCTACAGCTTCTGAATATGAAGGGGAATTAACGTGCCACCCCAACAACTTACAACGGTGATGGGGCAAAAAAAAATATGAACGACAAGAGGTCTGAGGGAACCAGCCGGTACGAGGCATCACGTGGTCACCTGACCAGGGCGGTGGGGCGAGTGTCGGTACCTGGACGACAGGGGGCCAAAGGGGGTGCGGAAGCAGGACACGCCCCTCTGGCGGCGTTTGCGGAAGGCCTGGTCCACCAGCTTGTCCTCGGACGTGGGGTCGATCCTCCAGAAGGAGCCTTTGCCCGGCTCCTCCTGCGACCGCGGCACTTTGATGAAATAGCGGTTCAGGGACAGGTTGTGCCGAATGGAGTTCTGCCAGCGAGGGAGGGCAGCGGTTATGGAACTGGACACTCGGGGGCAATTCTCAGGCTTCACGGAAACAGTCAGACACATGAAGCCTGTTTGTAACTGGGGGGCAATTGGGAAACCTACGCCAGATGTTTAAACGATGTAAAGTTTTCAATTAACAGGCTCCTCTAAGCAAGAGGTCAGAATTCAGGCATCATTATCAAATATCTACATTTTGACGAGTTTGACAGCTCTATGACTACTTGCACTTCTAGGGAAAAAAAAAAAAAAACTTCATTATATTAAATAGTCGATCGTCTTGTCTATTGTCAATGACACAATGCTGTTCAATTTGTCATTCTGGTTTCTTATGTTTTGCAAAATCAGGGCCTATCTTCTTAACCACTATACCACCTACTGGCCAAAAGTGAAACCACGCGTAAGCATTCTGAAGGTGGGCCTACCTGCCAGCCCTTGTCGGCAGTCCTGTAGTAGGGGTAATGCTTGGTGATATGGGCGTAGATCCCGCTTAGTGTGAGCTGTCTGTCCTGAGCCGAGGAGATGGCCTGGACTATGAGCTGTGCGTATGAGTAGGGTGGCTTGGACTCATCCTGCAGCAGACACAAAGGCGTGCTGAGACCCCACCCAGCAACCCGAAATCCAGTGTTTTGTATACACCTGCATCTGCATGTATTTATACATCTGTACATTTTCCTGCATGGCAGACTTTGTATATACTTCTGGTTCTTGTACCTGCTCTATGCTCCTGCACTTCACTATAAATTATTATTGCACCTTCTGTAAATAATATTCTTGCACTTCTGCTCAGATGCTAACTGCATTTCACTGGCATAGTACTTGTACAGCAGCATGATGACAGTGAAATTAATCTAATCTAATCTTGAACTTGGTAACTATTGCAGGGCTGTTTAATGCATCCTGTCTTCCAAAACTGCCCCCCACCACCCAAAACCCTGTATCACTGGAAACCCCAGTGTTTATGAACAACCCACTACTGCACTGTTTTCGCTTCTGTGTTGCTGCTCTTAGACTGACTCATGTGCATATATGATGTCAGATGTCATACTAAACGGCTGATCTCTGTCCAGTGAGAGGAATCCCCACCTTGGCGCCATCGCCCTCACACATGTCCGCCTGCTCCTCAGACACAGCCTTGGCAGCAAACTCTGCCACCATCTGCAGGTCAGAGGTGATGTTCCTCACAGACCGGTACCCCGAGGACCCTGCCCCACGAGGACTTGCAGGACAGGAATTGGGAACACTGGAAGGAGAAGATGTATTCCTTAACACAGGGGTCTCCAACTCCGGTCCTGGAGAGCTACTATCCAGTAGGTTTTCTGTACCACTTCCTGGTATTTACCTGAGAACAGGTGTGGCTCATCAGAAGCCGGGTATGATAGAAAACCTACTGGACGGTAGCTCTCCAGGACCGGAGTTGGAGACCCCTGCCTTAACAGCTGGGAATCAAAACAACCGACTGGCCAGTAGATGGCGCCAGAACTGTGGTGTGTGTTTCATATGTGACACATTAACAGGCAGGACCCACTGCGGCTGGACAACGAAATTATTTTCCACTCGGATAATCAGTTTATGGATTTTTCATCCCATCGGCATAATTCTTCTAAACATCTTTTTCATAAATCTGTTTAGGAATGCTCATAAGTCTCAAAACAAACCACACAAACTACTTTAAAAATGTAAGACCTTCAGTGAGGCATTATTACTCCGATTGGTTCACAGCGCTCCCACCTTAAAGCTCTTCAGGGTGTGGTGGGCAGCTCTGATATTTCACCCGCGTCCGCATTAGCCAGACGCCCCTGTGCTGTGTGATGCCCGGGCTGAACATACCAAACACCAGGCTTGGGTTTCACCCCGGGAAGAGAGCGCATTCCCCGCGGGCGCTGCCGCTAGCGGCTCCAGCGGGCACGGTAAATAACGGCTGCTCTTACAAACGGCGACTACCTGCCAGACTTGGCATCTGTTAGAGTCGCCGCTATTATGCGCCAGGCTAAGCTCAGCCGTAATGGAGATCCAAGACATTAGCCTTATCTGTCACCATGTAAAAGAACACCACCTCAAACACTGATATTCCCACGGGGCAGCTACATAACAGCATAGCGTATCTGTATAAACATACTGTACACACATTTACCCCATTTAACTCTGCAGAGATAAGGCCTGTGCCCTTTTGCCCCCACTGCCACCCATGTAATTAATACGCTGAAGAGACGGCCCTTTGGTAACAATGGCACTGGCACTCTGCAGACTCTCACAACACTAGTGACACGCAACAGGTTATTTGTTATTTTCTTAGGGTGTATATGTGTTTTTTAGAGTGTGTCATTTTTTACCTTGTGGGGACATTTTTAGGGTCCCGTAGTTTTATAAAAATCTGTGACTACAATCAAAAAACTAAAAATGGCAAAAGTCTTGTATTTTGTTTGGTTACTCATGGCTAAGGTTAGGGATGGGTAGGGGTTACGGTGGTCATTGTTGGGATTCGGGTTATGCTGACAGAAATCACTGGAGAGTCCCCATAAATATGTGTGCGTGTGTGTGTGTCTGAGAACCAGTCACTGTTGACTGAAATCAATCTAGCCCTAAAACACAGCGTGCATATAGCTCTGGATTTTAACTGGAGATACTTAGCGTACCAAATGACTAGGTTGTAGCGACTGGTCTGGACAGGACCCCCTCCCCCGGCATAAACGGCAGGCACAAGCCAAGCACTCGCTGGCACGATTTAGCTGCCCGTTTCCGCCACGCTGGCATCCTAAGTGGATCCACGTGAGCGGTGAGCCCGGGCTGCCAAAAATACCAGCAATAACGTAAGGTGGTCCTCTGAGCTGCGCTCTGCTCCGCCGTGCAGCTTAAAGGTCGGCCGGCGTGAGCACGTGTTCAAACAAAGGGGCAGGCGTGCACGGTGCACTGGAGAGACCCTGTCGAAGCCTGTAAAGGCTCATTAGCTCCCAGAGAACGAACGTGCTGTTTAAATACGCAGCCAGGGAGTTTTCAAGTTCTGCTCTTTATTTCTGCCCCTGGAGTTGATGTTTGCGCCTTGACGTTACACGGTATGTCAAGGAAAAGCACCCCTGCTGTTTGGGGAGGATGTTTATGTAGGCCAGCGCATCAGATGCCTCTCTTAAACTACAACTGGGAGATATAAGGCATCTGATTTCTGGGTGACCCCTCCAACAGGTCACTCAGAGGGACGGTCTGCAGTCACTGTTCGTCTCCCAGGTGAAGGATAGAAAAACAGCAGGAATCTAAGAGGACAGAAGGGGAGGCAGCTAAGGACAGTGGCTTGATTGATTAGGGCCAGCAAGTGCGCTGCTAGAGCTCACTGAGGTCAGGGCTGGGGGGTGTGTCTCTGAGGGGTGGTGGGGGGGGGGGACTAACAACAGCACACCCCAGCAGCCACTGTGAACCACAACACCCTTTCCACCAATCAGAACGGGATGACATGAAGCCACTCCATATATGGCAAGTGTATACAGAGAAACATGCACACACAGACACGTGCACATGGTCACATGGGAAGCAAAGCAACAGAGCAGCAACGAGGGCCAGATCTCGCCGAAAGGCAAGAGCGACTTCCCCACGCAGAGGAAGCTTTGAGGGGGAATGGACACGACTGGAAGACTATAAAAATGGCTGCAGATGCAAAGTGTGCTGGATAATGATGCCTGCAAGTAACACTGAAAGTCTGCTGCTTCTCAAATTTAATACTCAAATTATAATAAGTAAAAAAAAAATGTGCAAAAATGAGTATTCAAATGCACAGCTTCCACAATATTTGTTATTATTTTTGCACTTCGTTTGTTTTTTTCCCCTCTATTTACTACCCTGAATGTACCCCCCTCTAAAAAAAGGGGTGTCTGTCTATACAGAGCAGCGAGGCTGCCTTAAAGGCTGAGGCGGGGGGACGGGCGAACACTCCAGTGAATGGGCCATGGTTAACCAGACGGCCATTTCCCAGCACACACAGATCTCCACTTCTGCTGCTGCGTGATGGTGATACGCATCACAACAGCCAATAAAAATATATCAGGCCAAAGGAAAAAGCGTTTTCCTAAGTGCCATTAGGAGCAGACAACAAATTTCCAGGGCCAGTCTGGAGGACAAAACTAGCACTTTTCCACTGGCATCCTGGAACCAAGCCGTATCTGACCTGCACTGCGGACAGACACCAGTTACAGCTCAGTTCCAGCTCACTTTGGTTTTCCACTGCAATAGGGCTGGCTTGGCAAAGCACTGCCAGGTTTGGAGAGTGACAGTGACGTAAAACCAAAGAGGTGTTTATTTACTGTTCACGCAGCGTACCTCATGATTTACTATGTACTAATTTCCGCTAGCACAACTGAGAAACGCCGTGATACGTTAGCATCCAACGCTAGTGGAATTATTAGCATTATGTTGCGTATATTTGCATTACAAATCCATTCTCTTCAGCTGTTCTAAGTACTTTTCCCAAGTAGGTGGTTGGAAATTTTCAGGAATGCATCAATGTATCACAATGTGCAATGCTACAGATAAATAATATATAGAATATACCCTTCATTAGAGATAATCCATGCATATCGACGCAGATCACTGATTATTTCAACCAATCACACAACCAGTTGAACGCATACAGTTCAGTTTAGAGACGCTGTTCCAGTGTGAGCGCGGGCTGGATACAGCTTACATACTTTACAACGGAATACCGTCTCTTTACGGTGCAGCTCAGTTCTTGGTGGCAGTAGAAAAGCGCCAAAGGTCTTTGCATCAGAATAACCCTCCAAGATGAACCGGAGGGGCTCTCTGCTGCATCTTCTCAGTGGGATTTTCATAAATAATTAAACTACTTGACTTGTCCACTTCTCAGACCAAGGCTGAAATAGATCAGTAATTTGACCACTCTTTACCACCTTGCAATTCAAGCCAAACAGAATTATGAGCCTGTTAACGTTATGCATGTTAGGCTCCTCTGACATGGCTTCCGGACAGAGGTGACGACCTCTTGACCTCACGCGATAACTTCCCAGGATGACATCAGCCACCGATCTGAATCAATTTTGGCAGAATCGTAAAACCGGCACAAATTACACAAACACTACTAGAAGCACTTTGATGACAATCGGGTTACGAGGAGCAGATATCCAAAGCCAGTACCACTAATTTGCCTAACTGATAAGTTTGGGATGCGCTCCTCAATTTAATTAAGTCAATTCCAGCCACAAAAGTCAGCCACTGCTTTCAGCACACCAACTTAAAACTGTTAACGAATTAAGTGTTATCTCAGGGGTGAATCTGCTTGTGTGTGGAAGTTAAGTCAGTCTGCTGCTAGCGGGTCACTCATGATCACGGTCGTTTTCCCCGCAGCGGTGAAGGGCTCGTTCCGGCCAGAACTCCCACCTGATTGTTCCCGTCGGAGAGGGCAGCGGGCTCATCATGCTCCTGAAGTCGGCGTCGGGAATGTTGATTTTCAGAGGCGAGATCTGGGGGTAGAGCATCCTCACGGGGGACAGCGCCCCCTCCTCCTTGCAGGCCTCTTTGTGGTACAACGCCGTGAACTGAATCTTGATTGACGTGCTGGGGAAGCGAAATGTACACCTGGGAGAGACGGGGCGGGATAAAGGGGAACCGTGTAAACGCACTGGGAGGCATTTTGACGAGGACATGTATACATTACAGCAAGAAGCCCGGCTACAAGCGTGAAGTTTGATTTCGCTGAGGAATTTCCACCAAAAATGCTACATATACCACTGCATGGTAGAGCTGGACAATGAATCAAATTTTAATTTCAATCATGATGCTGGCTTCCAATGATTATCAAAGCAATATATAATTATGCTCCCATTTTGTCTTGTGTTATAAATCCAGCAGACTCCATTCCAGCCACTTTGAATGGGTTTCTCAATTATATTTAAAGTTTAAGGAAATCCAATGTTAAAAAGATTTTTTAAAACTTAATAAAAAATAAATGCATGTTTCCAAAATTAATATTAATTGCGTTAAATATTTGTGATCTCAGTATTAACCAAAATAATCGTGATTATGATTTTTGCTATAATCGAGCAGCCCTACTGTATGTCATAATACAAAGAAATGTATATGCCAAATTTACACAGACAACTGACTTTTGGCCATCGCAATACGCATCTCAATACTATTTTAGGGACATTACTAATCTGCCCACCAAATTACTGGGTAAGTAAATGCCCATATAGTACGGAAAAACTGGTGTTCGGACATGTTTCACCCCTCATCTAAAGTCCTAGTGATAACTGCACATACTTCATATAATTGTGATTACTTCGCGATGTGATCACGACAGCCCTTCTTGCACATTTGCGCGCGCTTTGTTTAGTGAGATTTTCCACTAAATGTTACTTCCACCTCTCAAAACTTTGATTTTACAAAGATTGCAAATCGCTGTGCTACTAGTTGTTATTAAAAGAGTAAAATACTTCCAGATCGTAACCATCTTATCTGGTTTAATAAGACAAAACCTGAGCATCACTGTGAAACAAAATGGAGCACAGTAATCGTTTTATCTTGATTAATAATTGCTGGGAGCCAAATTTGTAATGGAAATTAAAATTCGATCCTACTGGGAATGCTGATGAGATTTGTCGTTTAACTGGGATTTCACAGTGGAATAAACAAGATGCCCCAGGGGGATGGGATGGAGACCAATGCTTGGCACTTTAAGGGAACGCATGAATTCATGCAACACAGTGTTTTAAAACATTTTAAGAAGAACCTCAATACTGTAATGGTTTACAGTCTTTACAGTGAATGCTACTCTGCAACACTCAGGTCCGGTCAGGTTGGAGAGCATGCGCTGATGCCACACCCACCACATGCCAAAACTCCTCTAGATCCCAGCTGGCGAACCCCCAGGCAGACACATAGTCCAGTCCCACCCTCTGGAAATGGCCATCCATCTGCCGCAGCCAGATGTTGTCTAGGTATCCCCTTGGCATGGTCCAGCTTCTCAGGTCCTCAGCAATGAGGATCATGCGAGCCGGATCACCCTCAGGGAAATGTGTCACATGGCCATAGTGCTGTAACCGACGCTCCCTCACAATGCAGGTAATGTGCCTCATTCGGGACTCAGGACTCCTCTAGCAACCGCTCATTCGACACAAAGTCAAACCAGCGGTACCCAAGGATTATCCAAAGAGACACAGTACTGAAGGAGTCCAGTCTTCATCTCAGCTCACTGGATAGCGTCCATGTATCACAGCCATACAGCAAGACAGGGAGCACCAGGACTCTAAAGACTTGGACCTTTGTCCTCTTGCAAAGATATCGGGAGTGCCACACACCCCTTTCCAGTGACCTCATGACCCCCCATGATCTCCCAATCTGTCTGCTGACTTCAGAGGAAGAGTCACCAGAGACATGAATGTCGCTGCCAAGGTAAATCTCTTGACGAGGTCGACATTCTCCACGCAGACAGACACATTACTGATGGCTGTGCCCAAGTCATTAAAGGTCTGAATCTTGGTTTTAATCCAAGACACTTGCAATCCCAAACACTCAGAATCCTCGCTCAGTCTCTCAAGAGCCCCGATCAGAGCCTCCATTGACAAAGTACTGTCGGAAAAGTCAAGATCAGTAAAACTTTCTTCACCAACAGATGCCCTACGACCACTGGACCCCATGACCCTGACCAACACCCAGTCCATGCAAGCACTGAACAGAGAAGAAGCAAGAACACACCCCTGATGAACCCCAGAATCAACTAGAAAGAACGCTGAGGTTCTCCCTCCATTCCACAGCACCCATAGTACCAATGTACAGGTCGGCCACGATGTCCAGAAACTTTGGGGGGATTCAGCAAAGTGTCAGAATGTCCCACAGGGCAACTCAATCAACTGAGTCAAACACTTTACGAAAATCGACAAAGGCTGCGAAGAACCTCTGCCGAAATTCAGGCTTGCGCTCAATGAGACACTCAGTGCCAGGATGTGGTCGATGGTAGACATGTTAGGCGTAAAACCAGACTGCTCCAGCCGCTAACAGGCGAGTAAGTGATCATGGATCCTGTTAAGGATGACCCTAGCAAGGACCTTACCCGGCACTGAGAGCAGTGTTATCCCCCTGTAGTTGCCGCAATCCAGACGATCACCCTTCCCTTTCCAGAGAGGGACAAGTCCCATATTCCAGTCAATTGGGAAGATGCCGGTCTCCCAAATGGAAGCAAAGATTGCCTGCAATGCCAGGAGGTCAGCCCTACCACCAGCCTGGAGAAGTTCACCCCGGATACCACAGATCCCTGCGGCCATCCCTCCCCCCAGCTGATTCACCACCAGTGCAATCTCAGTGAGACTGGGTGGTTCACAGCTGATTGGAGAGTCAACCTCAAGAACCGTGGACCCAGAGATGTCCAGTGTCCTAGCTGAAGGATCAGCTTTAAACAACTGCTCAAAGTAGCCGGCCCAGCGGGTCACAACTGCAGTGTCGTCCGTAAGAACGTTTCCATCTCCTGCCCTGACTGCAAGTTTCTGAGGAACAGATTCAGACGTGCGTCATGCTTCGATTCCCCTGTAAGCAGGACGTGGGTCACTAGACCGCAGATGGTGTCACCTGCTCCCAAATTCGTCTAACAAACGCCTCCTTATTGGCCCTCAGAGCCTCACAGCCGTCCTCCCCAGTTCCTGGTAGAGACTGGAGTCGCCACCAAGTCGTGCGCTGTGACTCCTCTCGATAATATCCTGCAGTCTGATTAGATAAAGATATTTTTTGTAGGTACACAAGTCTGGACTGCAATATTGGCTGTTTTGTGGTTTTAAGTCAAAAGGTTTCATTTTCCTGGGTTAACCACACGTTTCAGCCCACAATGGGCAAAATCAAAACAAGGAGAGCTCTCTCTCTCTCTATCACTTTCTATCACACACACACACTCTCTCTCTCTCCTGAAGTCTACCCTGACAATCGCACAAAAAGCTGAATGTGTGTGATGAGAAGACGCACCGTTTGTCTGGACTCGGCTGGCATGTCGACCCGGGCGGACAGGCCCAACTTTAGGGGCGGAAGTGGAGACACAGGTGCACAAACGCCAACACCACACCTAAAGCTCAAGGTCTCACAGTAACAACAAACTGCGCACTAAATCTATCCCCATGGTCATGTGACCACAACCCACAATCTGGAAATATCCATCCGCATGGCTTCAATGAAGTGAAGTCTATATAAACCTCAGCTACAGGAAGACATAGGAGCTAAAACGGGATCCTTTCACACCATTCAACAAATACAAGCCCAGCTTCCAAACGACTGCACTTTAACTATTGCTAATCACAGACCTGCCCCCATTCTTGCTTAGGTTGTGCAGCCAAACTGGTTAAATCTAGATCTAAGGGAACGCATTCGCTGTACTCTCCGCCAGCCTACTGTCCAGCCCTGTGAAATACCACAGCCATAAATACTGGAAGATCTGGACGAAGTCCAGCTATGGCTGAGAGAGTCCACAAGCTGACATGGTTCCCCTGACCCACCTCTCCTGTAATCAGCCACATGGGGTCCATACTGCCCATTTGACCCAAAATAAACACTCACTGGTGTCCTGAAGCCTCCTCTATCTCCACCACTGACATTTCCTCACTTTTTAATCAAAAAGACTGCAAGCTGGAGAAAAAAAAAAGAGAAAAAAAAATGGCAGCGGAAAATGACGACCTTTAACTCCTGTACCCCAGACGCCTTTCCCACCAACCAGTCCTTCCAAAAGCCACCCTGCAGAGGTTTCCACACGGCCCTCGCACACGTCTCGTACAGAGCTGGCCTTGCCCCATCGGGGGAGACGGCTTTCTGTTTGGGTTTCGTATTTGCTTGCCGCACAAAAAATCCCAAATGAAGGAAGCCAGGACCCGCCTTCAAAGGTCCCAAAACTTTCTTTCAAGACCCCACAAAGAAAAGGGAAATTAAAAGCCCTAACCCTGTCAAATCTGCTACTCCACAATGGCCGCTAAAAAGTACACTATATTTTAATACTTACATACTCTTCCCATTTGCAATTCTACTTAAATTGTGAGTTTACTCCCCGTGGCTGCATGGACAATACAGACAAGACTGCCTTCAGCATTTAGTTCCTGAACATCTCCCACCTAATTACTGTATTAAGAAAGGAAAAAAAAAAAAACACAATTATAATACTTCTAGAATTTTACAAATTAAGGCCATACACCTCCAAAATCAGATAAAACAGTTTGCGGCACAAAAAAATACAGGGTTTTGTAATTAAAACCTTGTTACACTAAGGTTGATGTTTATCATAAAAGTGGGGAAAGGATCTATTGCTTGCAAATAGATCAGGGCTGTAACGATGCAAGCATTCACTGTGTACCGTTTGGTTTGGAATGCACAATGAAACAAATTAATACATTTATTGTCATGGATGGAACCTAAATTCACAAGCAGATGTTCAACACAAAAAATATTACGCTAACGGTGGCTGTGAGTAGGTTACAGCTAATGCTGGTGACTGTCAGAGCTAGAGAATCCTCCCACATCACTAAAATCAGTAGACTGGGAACACTGGGGTTTCCAAAAAAATACACCAGCAATGGGGAGAGAGTAGTTATGACCAAGATTGTCTGTTATACCAAACGCAGACATGGCATTTAAAGAGCTTTTGCCAGGAAATACAGACCGGGCTAAAAAAAAAAATTACTAAGGCTAATATTAGGTGTTTATCGTGACGGATATAGGCCCATAGACTGTAGCAGAGAACACAGGATCTAAACGGAATTTAGTTCATTATGATTGTTACGATGCAGTCTTATTTTTTAATTTTTATTTAACACATGTATTTTTACAATGTGCAAATCGGCTTAGGTTTTGTTATACAGACACATTGACAAACCCACTGCCTTAAGATTGGATTACAATTGTTCCCAGTTGGGTTTGCAGTTTTAATAATAAACTATTTAACAACAAATTCTGTTTTCCCTGCTGTACCGGAATTGCACCGAGTCCTGAACTCAAAAGTGTGGCTTTTACTGAACTGTGAATTTTGTGTACCATTACAATCATAAGATAGATTAAGTATTTTGCCATGTTGTTTTACCACATTTTTACCTTTACAGTACACTTCAGTTCTCACCTGTGTAAAACTGGAAAGGTATGAGTGATTTGAAGTGAAGTAAAACATTAGTAAACATGCAGACACACCAGCTTCCATAACCCTGTCCCCTTAATGTACACAGAAAATGATAAAAGCAGATAGCTTAGGGGCTGAGGAACTGACCTTCAGACTGTGCTAAAAATCACCCAGACACCCCATTTAGTAAAGCATTCAACACGTGGAACGGGAGATGAAATGTGCATATAAGTCCTTTTGTGCACGTAAATGTGAAATGGTTCCTGAAAATATGTCATTTTTTTCCTCCATTTTGCAAGCAAAAAAGACTGCAGTCCATTCAGATATACCTAAAGGTTAATCACTTACAACCCAAATACAAAAAAAATCACATGAGAATCAATGTTAGTAAAATATAAAAGGAAAACATAAGAATAATCTTTGTCAGAATTATTTCGGATAGGGATATTATTTAGGAAATTCTTTTCATTGCTCATTGTCTTCATGTTGAATCCATGCAAAGACTGAAAACATAACAAAAGTAAATATTTTAAATAATCTTTACATCTATTAAAAACTACAGACTGAACAGGCAGTGACATCCTAAGGTAACTTGACAGGATTAGCCAACACATTGGACTGGGACCGGTTAAAATGGTTTCGTTTTGTGTCACACTAAATAAATGGGAAACGAGTTCATTCACATGGACAGACACTGATACTAATGCAGTTTACATTCGGGATTTTTATATTAGTTCAGTTTTACAGCTACCAGAAGACACGCAGCTCAGCAATAGAACAATATTTCAGACACATTTGTCCGAAGAATTGTTTTAAAAGTCTGTATATTTTTGTTTAATTTGACGTTATATTAAAATACTTTAAACGTGACAAATGCATGCCATTTGACATTCGTCAATTGTTTTGAAACGCCTGTGAAAGTATAGTTGTGCTGTTTATTAGAGTATGCACTGATTAAATCATAAGTTTGTTTGCACGGCTGGATTCCCATTTCAAACAGTAGTTTTATGTTTTTATTAGTGAAATATTTGTGATCGTTACTTCTACCAGCTGCCACAGCTCCCGTCTATTGACTTCTCGTTATATTATCTGCAAGGGCAGGCCGGTTACAGCAGATCTACGGCTTTCCAGGAAGCGAAATGCGGCACCGCAGTCCCCTCAGGTCGGTGCGTAATGTGCAAAAAAACAGATTGCAGTTACTGCAAAGATCACCTTAAGCTGGCAACACATTAACGTGTTTTTATGTGAATATTAGTAAATGGGGTGGCTTAATACCAATGTAAACGGAGCATTTTCTTTTTTTTTAACTTTATCGAAGTCCCCCAGCCCCGCAGACCCCCCGGTCCTAGACTCACTCCCGGGGCAGCTGCAGGGGAGGCGCCCCCCTCCGCTGGAAGACGCCGTCCACGAAAACGCCGTTCTTGCCCAGGCAGCGCAGGTAGAAAAAGGGATCGTCGAAGGTGATCTGGAAATGCCGCCTGGAGATGAAGCTAGAGTGGCCCATGCTGACGTCCACGGAGCCGTGCGACGAGTTGCGGCCCACAGTGATCACTTTGTGGCGCATGGCGAACTCCAGGTCTCTGCCCTCCAGGCGCGCCAAGGCCGGAGGCAGGATCGAAGCTGAGACCGGCATGGGGCTGCGGGGGGCGGACTTCAGGGCCAGCAGAGCCCGAGCTCCGGTATCCTCCTCGAAATCGGCCATCTTCTACTCCGAAAATACACCGGGAACTGCAGCCGTCTCGCTGGGAACAGCTAGCCGCCGCATGGGCCGGGCTGTCGCAAACACGCGTGCCGGAGCGCCCGGAGCCGGGGCTCACTGCTGGGACGTTACGATATCTGCTGCTCGGCTCAGAGGGTCACGGAGCCCTGCATTGTGTTAGAGAGATCCCTCCAAGAAATGTAACTTTTTTTCTTTATTATTAATACTACTAATTAGCTGCGAGAGTGGCAGAAATATAAAAAGGAAATTGTCTAAGACCGATTGGTCTTTTTTAAGGTATCCGATGGCACCTGTTCGAGATCAATAACTTAAGATAGATCAAGGCTGGTTTGTATTGCCCTGCAACTTTAGGCGATGCTCACTTGCTGAATATCCTGATGCAGGTGCTTTTACCGCAAGATTCCCGACGGCTAGAAATCGTGATGTCAAGGACAGACTTTCGCCAAGATATATTTAAATACCCGACTAACCGAATTACCAAGAAGGGGTACAGCAAGGAGTTAACAGACAAGCAGTTCCCGGAACGGGGCGACACGTGCGTTACATGTGGCACTGGCCTAATGACAAGGTAAAACGAAATTTAGCTGTGATTTCTTTTTCACACGCCGACGCTTTTCACTTGTCCCGAGACTTCCGTCTCGCCAGCAAAGTCAAAATCCTTAGAGCGACGATGTTTTCGTGAGATTTGGCGACGACGTCATAGCGTCTGCAGCCAGTCCACAGGTTCAGTGTTTATAAACACGAAAAGTACAAGCGACATAAAAAACCTGGCCGGTGGATTTCGAGCAGGAACCGGAAGCAGTAGCGTTCGTTGCTGTCCGCTAGATGGCGGTGTACACTGAGGCACACCAGAATCATCTCGCCCCAAGTTCCTTAGATGAGGTCAGCGGTATAGGAACCGTGGAGGACGTCCCAAGTAAGTAAACAAGTATATTCTGTTCATTCTGTTTGGACAGAATGGCAGTTTTTTTTTTTTTTTTATCAAAAGTGTCTAGATACATATTGCACTGCTGTCTGTCCTGCCTCCCAATGCACCTGTTGTATCTTTATAATTTTATTAATATTGTTTTATGTTGAATTGATGGAAATTTGATTTAATGTAAAAAAGAAATGTAGTTTAATTCAGTAATAACTAGTTGATGAGTAAGTAATATAGCAAATCTTACTTATTTACTTACTTATTTGGGACAATTTACAGAAACTGCCAGTAGGTGGCCCTATCAGTAATATTCTGCGGAAACTAAATGCAAAGGAAGAAGAAAGTTTTGTTGGTTGATGTGCGTAGATCAGGGGTCACCAACATGGTGTTCGCAGGCACCAGGATGCCCCCAAGGACCACATGAGTCGCCTGCGGACCTGTTCTAAAAATAGCATATTTTATCCTGTTGCTATTCTTCTTTAATCACATTTGCATTTATATAGATTTGAAAATGACAATACCTAAAAAAAAGCATTTAAAACGTTTATTATACATGAAGTTTAGATGAGTTTAGGAGGGCGTTTCAAACTAGTAGCCCTTCCTATAGCTCAGAACCGATGAAGTAGCTCTCAGTTTCAAAAAGGTTGGTGACCCTTGCAATAGATAGAGCAACTGGGGTTTGTGTTTGTTGTGACCAAGTTTGGTATCTCAGTTGATAAAGTACTGGAACTAGAAACGGGTTCAGTCATTCCTTTGATACCAAGACCCTGCAATGATGTTTGTCAACAACAGCACCTGGGACAGTGGCATATGAATTTCACTGTGTTCCTTGGAAAATGTGACAATAAGAACTTCACGTGAGATACCTGTATGCATGCTATGGGTCCAGCTTCTGTCTGGTATTGTTTCCACACAGTAAACTCACTGGCTGCAGTTTTGTGGGCACTGAGGGGCTCCATGGTGTTGAACTGAGTTTTTCCCACAGGGTAGATTGGTGCAGGGTGAGGAGATCTGGAGGAACCTAAAAACTGAACCACTGCTCTTTTAGATTGAGGTGTCATATTACAAGCATGCCAGCAGAGGGAGCTCTCCGGGGCATTTCCCACTGGGCAGAGACCCTGGGCCTGACCCAAGACACGCCAGAGGGGAATCCCCCGAACGAGAAGAAAGCGAGGCATGGTCTGGTCTGCTGAATATGCTGCTACCAGGAGAAGAGGTGGGAGGATGAAACATGGATAGTACATTTCTGAAATCACACTAATTTTAAAAACAAATTTCATTTAAATGTTGAGATTAAACGGGTGGAATTCAGACCAAAATTATTGTGTGTGTGTGAGTGATGTGTTTCCCCTCAGGTCCAGGGTAATTCAGTACCTTGCAGCCATAACGTCCAGAATAGACTGTGGACCCCCGTGACCCTGCATTGCACAGGCGGGGATAGAAGATGGATGGATGGATGTATGACATAATAAAATTAGTTTTCAGACTATGTTTTAGAAACGTTTGTTAACTAAAATAATCCATTAATTCCTTTGCAATATCATTTCTTCTGTTCAGGATCAGAGGGGTCTGCAGCTTATTCTGAAAACAATGGGTGCAAGGCAGGAAAGCCCAGGATGGGGCAGAACCCCATGGCAGGGCACAAACCATTTATCTTGATCGCTTAATCCCCACTGGGGTTGCAGGGGGCCAGGAGCCTATCCCGGGAACAACGGGCACCAACCCTGGGCAGTCGCCAACACACTGTAAATGGTACAATGGGTCAGGTGGGTAGTAAGAGATCAATAGAAAGGTGCGAGAGTCTTTACTGGGGGGACAGGCAATGGCAAACCTCCCCAGGAAAATTTTGTATTGTCTGAAGTGCAGGTTTGTTTCTCATAATAGTACAGGGTACTAAAAGTATTTTAACAGCATTTTTTCATAAAGTAATTGATTCATAGGTTGCTTCATCACATTTACAATTACATGTATGTTTGACATTTTCTACAAGCGTATGTATTACTGTGATAGAAAAATCAATGATAATGCAAATACAATTGTAATTTCAATCAGTAATTACCAAAGAAATTCATAATGACACTTGATTTAATTACAATGATTATAATAATTAATTGCTACTTTAGAATGGTTATTATACTAAACATGTAATGCAATAATGCAAGCTTGCTGAAGTAATGGGTTTTCCACTATTAAAATGAGAAGCATTTTATGAGGAAGTAACATGTGATAGCTGAATCTGCAAAAGACCAGATAAAGGTGCAGACCTGATCCAAGAAGTTAGAACTGTTACAGATACCAATATTAGACATTTCTGTGCTGATGTCATATGTCAAGGATGAGTAGAAAGGGGGCACAAGGGAATATAGGGGAAGTACGATGAAGAAAGTAACTGAAAACAGGTTGTTGCGATGAGGTAGTGAAACCATGAGAACAATCGGCTTCTACCACGACTTCCATAAATCTTATTTTACGGCAATAAGAAAGATGTTGTATAAACTCAGATTTACAGTCATACTAAATAATGTGCCAAATTCCATATAATGAGCAAACAGTGCACCTTAATTGCAACGTCCACAGGTAGGACAGCTTATTATAACTTTGGTACTTACAGCCCTAAACTAGAGCAAGCAGAACCCACATTTCTGCATGAAAGCAGGTGAAATACACTGTCCCTGACAGAAGAATTCCTGCAGAAGTACTTAGGAAGTGTCCTCAAGTCTGTTCCCACCTTGTTTCTGTTTCGCTCACATAGAGAATGACTTTAAATACAATGAAAATCAGCAGCTGAGCTTTACACTAAAAACCCTGATCCACTGCGAGACCTTCTACAAGAAAGCGATGAGGCATTGTGACGAACACAGCTCTGAAGGGACAGAACTGGGTGGGATGTTTTTTAAGATAACAATGATTAAGTTCCATTTCTTGAATAAAACAACAAAATTAAATTAACATCTGCAGTTTTCCACACAATGACAGATTTCCTCCACCAGCAATATTCCTTCCATGACCTGAACTGTGTGTGGTCCACAAACGTTACAACATGAAAGTCCCATATTCCAAATATGCCAATCAGCCATAACAGGCAATGAGAGGCCATTTCTCAATTTTTTCTCATAATACACAAAAAAGTGAATAACATTGATTATTTTGTCACATTCACACCTGTCAAGGGTGCCATTGCATATTAGGCAAGTGAACAGTCAGTTTTTGAAGTTGATGTGTTGGAAGCAGGAAAAATGGACAAGCATAAGGATCTGAGTGACTTTTGCCAAGGACCTAATTGTGGTACCAAGACAACTGGGTCAGAGCATCTCCAAACCAGCAGGTTTTGTGGAGTGTTCCTGGATTGCAGTGGACAGTACCAAAAATGACCCACGGTCAATGTCCAAGACTCATTGATGTGCTTGAGGAACAAAGGCTAGCTTCTCTGGTCCAAACCCACAGGAGAGCTACTGTAGCACAAAAAGTTAATGCTGGCTGTCATAGAAAGGTGTCAGAACACACGGTGCATTGCAGCTACCAGTGTATTGGGCTGCATACTCACAGACCAGTCAGGTTTGATGAGTCCTGTTTTCTATTAAATCATGTGGATAGCCAGGTGCGTGTTCTTCATTTACCTGGGGGAGAGATGGCACCAGGATGCATTATGGGAAGAAGGCAAGCTGGCAGAGGCAGTGTGATGCTCTGGGGAAACCTTGGGTCCTGCCATTCATGTGGATGTTACTTTGACATGTACCACCTACCTAAACGCAGGTGCAGACCAAGTATTCATTCAGTCAGTTCTGTTTGATTGAATGTATTGTGGGGAACTTGGCAAAATTAATTATGGGAGAATTTAATCATAAAAATTTTTTTTGGAGAGGTGGGGTAAGGTAGGCTTGAAATAATATTTTATGTAGACTGGTATTTTCATTTGGTGAAGTTTATTATGACAGACTTTCCTCCCATCTTGGCAAAAATTTTTGTGGGGGAATTTGATCATTTCACTTAACTCGAGTCCAGTCCAGTCTACTCAATGGTGGCACATGAAAGAACAGACACAGGTCTAGTGAACCTAATTAGTTTAAGACAAATTACAGGAAATGCCCTCGGTTTGCCTGATAAATGGTTTTACTGCGCAACCAGACTCCAGGACTTGCTCTCAACCGGGTATTTGTGTCTGTATGTCTCAATATTTCTGAAAAGGAGAGCAATTACCCACATTTAACCATTCAAAACATGAATTTGTCATTATTCTTTTCGTTTGTGGAAAAGGCATTGAAAAGGCATTGGTATACTCTAAGAAAATACTTTGATTTGCAAATACTGTTCTTGTTTTTGTAGCTAATTCCACATATATACTGTAAATAAGAGAGTTATTTTTTTGTTCTTTTTTTATAGTGCAAAAGGAACATTTGTGTCTGTATGTCTCAGTACAGACAGATGTAAGTGTAGTCATGCAATTAAGTTATGGGAAAATGTGAGGCTTAGAGTTTGCACCACCCTTGTACATTGTATGATAACCCCATAATATAGGATGTAAGTACAGTGTTAACAGTGCTCCTGTACCTCCACCAATTGAGCTTTCTGCTAACAATGCCAGGGATTACACATACAACATAGCACTTCCCTCTATTGTAAGTCTTTCCAGAATAAAACTGTAAGTTAAATGTACATTATGTGCAGCAAAAAAATGTCAGTGGCAATTCCAGGACTCCATCTATAGTCTATACCATAAGTGTATCTGTTATAGTTCTTACTATTATGCCACGGAAAATGCTGGTCATAATGCAAATGAGACAAAAGTAGAATATAAATATTCTGCCATATAAAAAATTAATTATATAAATTGCATTTCAAGACATGGACATTATGATATACACTGCCCGTCCAAAAAAAAAAGTTGCCATTTGAACTTTTTGTCGGACCGCCTTTAGCTTAGCTTTAGTAGATTCAGGTACTCAGCTGACTTCACTTTATTGTTGCATAATGTTGCTGAGCTGTAATAATGATCCAGTCATTGGCTCTTAAGTATTTGCTGATATAAATTCAAATGGCGACTTTTTTTTTGGACGGGCAGTGTATAAAAAGAAATACAGGTAACCACCTCATTGGTGTGGAAAGATTCTTTAAACTGGCGTGTAAGTGGAATGTGCAGTGAATGAACTGGTGTAGATTCAGAGTTACATGTCACAACTAGGACTCAAAAACACATTTATTGGTTTTATCATTTCCCTTTGATCCATCCAGCACTTTGAGAAACTGTACCGGTTGGTCAGTGTATGAGGAGTATGGATTAGATGAGCGGAGTAGGTGACAGGGCTGTCCGGGGAACACAATGCTGTCATTTTGACAGCCCCCCATTCCAGTTTTTCATTACGGGACGGGTGACAACTCTACCAGCAATGTCAAACCTGTTCCATGGAATGAGTAGCTCATCAGCGAAAAAACCCAACAACAAACTGTACTGTTGGAATTTTCTAGTGTTGCACCCTATGACAAAAAATGTTTATTTTGCATGATTTTTAAATCAAAATTAGATGTCATTTTGCAGTCTATTCAATTTGTAACCCTTTTCCGTTTTCTGAATCCATCTAATCTGAAGCAAAATTTAAGTAAAGAAACAATGACCACTACTTATTGTAGTAAAATGTGTTGCCATACTGCCCAGTGGGGTTGTAGTGTGCTCTGTTTTAGTCTGTTGGTATTAAACAACTTATTTTCAAGGAAAAGGTTCAGTCATTCAAGAGCTATTGAACAGCTGTTCCTTTTATTTTAGATTTGCATAATAGGCCTATTGGAAAACGGTGCATAAATGAAAAGCACCTGCACTTTACAGATGGTCCCTTATATCATAGAGGCAGAGAAGCAGATATTCAGCAGACATTCAAATACAGTTTTTTAATTAATTAGCAAACAAGGGACATTCTGTTTTATTAAACAGGCATATCTGGTTTTCATTTCAGAAAATGTGATTTTAGAAATGATTGTACTTATGGTTTGTGAGTTATTGAAGGAAAACAACCAAATGTCTTAATGTCAAACCAACTTTACTGCAGTAGATGAATGCAAACTATACGGGGATTTCCACTGGACTATAAAATGATTGTAGTAAAGTAACGGCACAGTGTCCCCTTGTTATCAAATTACTCATCCTCATTCCTGGCTCCTTGCTGGAGTTCTTGGCACAATCTTCAGTGTGATAGGGGTTTTGGGTTGAAACAATGCATTTAATTGCAAAGGGATCTAGAAAAAGAAAGAAACTTCTGATTTAAAAGTATATATCATTATTCCGACTATAGTAGAGACAATATTTATGTGCACTATTGTATGAAACCAGAGTTTAAATTGTGAATCACCAGATTACAGTACTATTCCTGCATGGTGCCCTTGAGCCATGGAGATCATCAAGGAAATGGCGTTATCACCTACCTGCGTCTCCTTGCAGGTCTCCAGGCTGAAGTTCTGCAGCAGCTTCACCACGACCATTTTCGTGATCAGCTGAGCAAATCTCATCCCGATGCAATTGCGAGGTCCCATTCCAAATGGCAGAAACGTGTAGGGGTTAATATTCTCCCTGTTTTCCTTGCTGAACCTTAAAAACACCAGTAGGAAAGTTATTATATGGAAATAGTAACAAACACAAATTATGTACAAGCAAGGCAGACTTGTGAGTTACCGCTCAGGCTTATATGTGTCTGGTGACTCCCAGATCTTTGGATCGCGGTGCAGAACATAGGTTGGTACCACCACCAGGGTGCCAGTGGGGATGGTCACCCCTTGAATCTCCACCGCATTCTTGCAGGTCCGCTCAATGCGTGGCGCAGGAGGCCAGAGGCGCATGGACTCATTCATGGCCATGTTCAGGTATTCCATCTGCATCAGTGCCTCGCACGTGACAGGGCTCTGTGGTGGGCAAGAATCTTCTCTGATAAGATGCCTGACCAAACATTTTCTGTATCTTCACGTCCAGTGGGTGGCACTGTCCCTCAGTATGTTGAATAAACCACTGTCCCTCAGGTCAAATAAAACTTTGAGTTCACAGAGTGCTCAGAAACCTGAAAAATCTGTTGCATTTTTATTAATCTTCCCCAGGTTAAAACTAGAGAGAGAGAGAGGGAGAAAGAGAGAGACAGAGAGACAGATAGATAAAACCCAAAGTCTCTCAGTTTATAATGAAACATCAGGACATATTACGGATAATGCTTATACTTACATTATTGGGGAAGACACTGTCAATCTCTTCCTGCAGTTTCTTCATGGCTGCTGGATTGGTTGCCAGGTTGTACGCTAATACTGACAAGGTGCTGCTAGTGGTTTCATACCCAGCGATGATGAAGACTAAAGACTGAGACAGTATCTCATGGTCCGTCAGCCCTAAAACACAGAATTAGGTTCAGTGTCATTTTGGTCACAGGTTTGGTCATAGTTTTAACTTCCAGGGAAATAAAATCTGCCTAAATACTTTGTAGCAAAGAGGTGAACTTTGTGTTTGGAAAGACACACTCTTACCTTTAACAGGTTTGCTGCTCTCCTGGACGTTCGCCTTCTCCTCCAAAATCTGAGACTGAACCATAAGCTGTAGGAAGTCCACTTGACTCTGTTGATAAAACTAAATGTTTGTCAGACTGTAGTTTGAGCACAGGAGGTCAAAGGTGATCAAGATCACTGGTTGTTTCTATGGCATGATTAGCACGGAGTGGGTTTAGAACATTGTTGCATAGGAAACCCAGATTGGAAGTGCAGGACCCTGGGTTTTAAGCAGGACACACCTCCTGTTTGTTGTCATGCTCATCCTTTATCTTCCTTACTGTTCGGTAGAAATAGTCCAAGCTTGACTTAGAAACAAAGGAGACGCCCAACTTCTCAAAAAAGCGAACAGTAAAAGGAAACAGGGCTGGAAAAAAAAGGTTTTCAGTTGAACCGTTTATATATATTTTTTACAACTGTAGCATAGCTTTGTTTTAATGCAGCAACATTATGCAGCAAATAATTCTCGTGAAAAAAAATCTTGGAATTGTACATAGTAATGTTGCAGTTACTTGAAATGATATGAGAAATCAGGCACAATTCCCACGTACTTATAATCAGGAAAAGGGGGTTAAAAAGGCTGAAGTTCAGCATTTTCTTCACATTGCTGAGAAAGGGGTCCTTGGGGTTATTGATGGAATCAACGTCCACGCTGAAGGATGTGCTGGTCACCACGTCCATACTGTATGGCCCAAAAATGCTGGGGGAAAGATAGTTTGAAGGCCGTTACCATCAGCAGATTTTGTCTGTCACCATGGTGACAGAAGAGTAATTTGGTGATTCAATAACCCCACTAGTGCTAGGCAGTATACTGGTTCATCTGGTATAACGCTTTCAATTTTCTGAATGGTATGGATTTATATACAACCATGCCTTAGCATAACTGAAACAACCACTGTAACGCTTCAATAGGCAGCAAATTATATAGAGCATGTGCTGATGCAGTGAGTTGCTACACCCTTCACATAAATAAATCCCAGCTGGCGACCCCCAAGGTAGAAACATGGTCCAGCCCCACCCTCCGGCAATGGCCACCCCTCTGCTGCAACCAGGTGTAACATGGGCATCCCCTTGGCCTGGTCCAGCCGCTCGGGTCGTCAGCAATAAGGATCCTGCAAGCCGGATCACGGAAACGCACCACATGGCCGTAGTGCCGTAACTGACGCTCCCTCACAATGTAGGTAATGTGCCTCATTTGGGACTCCTCTAGCAACCGCTCATTTGACACAAAGGATTCTCCAATGAAACACAGTTCCGAAGGAATCCAGTCTTTGTCTCAGCTCACTGGATAGGATCCATGTCTCACAGCCATACTGCAAGACAAGGAGCACCAGGACTCCCTTGGACCTTCTTGCAAAGATATTGGGAGTGCCACACACCTCTTTCCAGCGACCTCATGACCCCTCATGCTCTCCCAATCCGTCTGCTGACTTCAGAGGAAGAGTCACCAGAGACATAAATGTTGCTGCCAAGGTAAATGAATCTCTCGATGAGGTCGACATTCTCCACGCAGACAGACACACTACTGATAGCTGTGCCTAAAAAGTCATTAAAGGCCTGGACCTTGGTCCTGATCTAGGACACGTGCAATCCCAGATCCTCAGATTCCTCATTCAGTCTCTCGAGAGCCCCGATCAGAGCCTCCACTGACTCCGCGAAGATCACAGCATTGTCGGCAAAGTCAAGATCAGTAAATCTTTCTTCACCAACAGATGCCCCACAACTGCTGGACCCCACGACCCTGGCCAACACCCAGTCCATACAAGCATTGATGAGTAGAAGCATGAACACACTCCTGGTGAATCCCAGAATCAACTGGGAAGAACATCACAGCACTCACAGTTCCAGTGTACAGGCCGGCTATGACATCCAGCAACTTCGGGGGGATCTTGCAAAGTCTCAGGGCAACTCGATCAACTGAGTCGACCACTTTACAAAAATCGACAAAGGCTGCAAAGAACCTGATTCACCACCTGTGCAATCTCAGTGAGATTGGATGGTTCACAGGTGATTGGAGGATAAGCCTCGAGAACTGTGGACTCATAGATGTCCATCATCCTAGCTGGAGAATCAGCTTTAAACAACTGCTCAAAGTAGCCGGACCAGCGGGTCACAACTACAGTGTCATCCATGATGACCATTCCATAACCCTCCCTGACTATAAGTCTTTGAGGAACAGATTCAGACTCTTGTCGATAATATCCAGGGTGCCCTGCAAGATAAAACACCTCCTTCTGAGAACACTGGCAACACCAACACAACCCTCGGCAACTTTCAGGGTCTTTTAACGGAAGGTCTCCCCCATCATATTGGATTCAGCAGTAGTCACACCCAAGTCTGCAAGTTCCTCACACAAACTACGTGCAAACTTATCAGAAACAGTTTGATCTTGGAGTTTGGATAAGTCCAGCCTCATTCTCCTAGTAGGTGGTTGCCTACTGGATCTAAGCTGGATTTTCAGAGTAGCAACAAGTCTGTGGTCAGAATTCGCAAGCTGGGCACTTCTGTAGACCCTACAGTTATGCAGGAGCCTCCAGCGTCTGCCCACGAGGTTGTGATCAATCTCTTTCTCCTTCCACCAGTATTAGAGTACCAAATCCAATTATGCGGCTCAAGGCGTTGGAACCAGGATCCAGCAACCTGCACCCCCTGATCTTTCACTAAGTCAAGGAACATGGACGCATGGAGACCAACACAATCCTCATAGACAACCCTGTCAATGCCAGTGGTCACACTGAAGTCACCCTTGACCGGAGGAGTGTCACCTCATGGGCACCCGTCATCAACCAACGTGCAAAGTTGCGAGTAAAATGTCTTCCTCAACGAGAGATCACTCACCGCAGTCAGAACATACCCTGAGACAACAGACAAGACACCCAAAGAGTGCCTTAGCCTGAGTCTCATAATACGCTCATTGAAAGGAATGACATCAGACAGCATTGGGAGAAGCCGATCCTCTACAGCAACAGCTACTCCCTGAATATAGTAGCCATCAGACCGACCAGACCAAAAGTAGGTATACCCACTTTCAGAGATCTAGCCACTCCTGGGCATATCTCAGAGAGTGCCGCCACTGAAATGCTGAGTTTTCAAAGCTCCCCCAACAGCAGAGGAAGATGGCCATCTTGCCGGAGAGACAAGACGTTCCACACACCTACAAGGATGGGCCGCCTCACATTGGGACCCAAGTGCCGCCATGCAGCAGGCAACACCTCAGCACCACACCAGCCCTGATCCCCAGCAGGTCTGACCCTATTAACTCTGACGGTTTCGTCTCTTCTGGGGATGAGACTCCCAAAGACTTTCCCCCATCCCCTTCATAATACGTGCAGTCTTCCTGTGGGCAGCTGCAGCAGAGCGACTCCCGCAGCGAGCAGAAGGGTATCATGCTCATTTAGACTGAGCTGTTGTGAGTTGTTTTACAGTGGCTAGAGTGCCAATCCCGCCACCAACCCCCAAAATTTTTCCCTGCAAGTTGGAGGACCGTTTGTAGGTCCAGATGCAGTTTAACATCATACCTAGGACACCTCTTTAAAAACATTCATAATCATATTTTGCCCCGGTAATGGTGAACATGGAAAAAAACAAAAATACTGTGATATACCATGAAACCGCCAGAATCTTAAAAAATACCGTGATACAATTTCTTGATTATACTGCCCAGCACTACCTGCCACCGCTGTTGTTGCCCTTATTGCTCCCTTATACCCCTGCAACAGTACTGTATGAAGCTTGAGGGCATGTCAGATATATAATGCAGTACTGTATCGTACCTGGAGGCATTTGTACGACAGAAACAGTACTCACTCTTTAATTCCCACTGGGTTCTCTAGGTTTCGCTTCTTCAAATTGGCTATGAAGGAATCAGCATAGCGCTCGACAATGGGAAAGATCTGGAGGTCACAAGAACAAAGGCCATATTCCATCTGCATGTGAAACACTCAGAAGCAGATCTCATTTCCTCTTTCGTTTCAACAGCCTGCTTCGGACAGTGGTATTCAAACGTTTTATACAGGGCCTCCCTGAGGGCTGACATATTTGTCCTGACCCCCCTCCCCCCTCCCCACACATGCACACACTGACCCCAAATAAACATTAATTATTAAATAAAAATATAAAATGTAATTATTTTATCAGCATCACATAAGGCGTACAGACATTTTAATTTTTCTACAGGTTGCCATTTCAAAATAGGCCTGCCCCCACACAGTTTGTTATTTTTTCCCCTGACCTGCATCCCCCTCACATGTAATTCCTTCATGCCCCACCAGGGGGCGTGCCTCACAGTTTGAATACCTCTGCCTTATGGCCAATTCATACTTTGCTTTTCCAAGTGTGCTTTCAGTTGTGGACGAGTGCATGTGACGTAAAATTCATCATTCGGGGTTGACCAGAGACTGCGATCAGTGCACGTGTAGCCCAGTTTTTTATGTCTAGCTAGCGGAGACCTTGCACATCTGTGTGCATTGATTGCACATGTATAAGATAATTGATTAGGTATTTCAAGTAGGTTACAGTGTGGACTTTCACATATCAGAGGTCAATGACAAAAGAGTAGAGGAAGAATAGTTGTTGTGATTGTAGTAGTTATGGTGACCACCTGGATGAAGAGGGTTGGACGTACTCACATATCTCATTCTTCATACTGTCCAGACATTATACATAGGTATGCAGTATTTTAAAAAGTAGCAATATTCTGGCTTTTGAAATCTTGGAAATAAAATTCACCGAGTCAGTGGGGTCATGGCTAATTTTGCAGTAAGGATTTCAAAATACTGCGGTATGCCTTATTACCACAATACTCCCTAAACCCTGACTAAAAAACTCCTGTTCATAACAGTTTACCTGTTTCACTACACTGCTTTTATTTGTGTTGCTGCAATACATCTGCCCTCTCCTGGTCTAGTGGAATATCACTGCTGTATGCATGCACCAACAACATCCCTCCACAGCCAAATGTAATATGAACACACACTGCCATGCGGACGACCGTCCCCAGTCTGGAAGCGCACGAAACCGAACGTGGAAAAGTGAAGTATGAACCAGGCTTTAGGAGACTCCCTGAAGGCACAATAAGCCCCTTCCCCGTGTGTAGCCCCGTGACTGAGTGCCGCACCTCTTTTAGCCGCCCACTGGTGAATAGCGGGGACAGCGCGCTCCGTATCCTTTTCCATTTTTCGTCTTTTACCATTGACAGAGCATCAGCCAGCGGGCCGGCCAAAACCATCTCCTGCAGGAAGACACAGCGGTGGGCTAACTCTGGTGCTCGCCAGAACAGGGCAGGGAACACTAACTCTGGTGCTCGCCAGAACAGGGCAGGGAACACTGGCCATTGGTTTTATATGGGTAGAGTAGCTAATCATTTCTGGCATCCTTAGTGCTGAGGGACAGAAATGTTGACCAAAAGCCAGTGGATCCAAGGAGGCTCCTGACTCTAAACAGCTTAAGCAAAACGGGCAGCGACACAAATAACCAGCAATGTAAAATAATCCATTCATCTGTCATTTTCAACAATTACTTTACCCGTTACAGCTGATCTGACCCAGGGCCTGTTGCAGGAAGCATATGGTGTATGGCCTCTCTGGGATACATACAGCACAGGAAATTCTCTCTCTCTCTCACACACACACACACACACACACTCAACGATGGGAATTTAGTATCATCAGCACTGCCAGTGTCCCCCAGTACGAGGATCAAACAGTCTGAGGAACACATTGTCTGAGACAAAGCGATATTCGGTGGTAAAGTTTCTTGGGGCATGGTGACGTCTACCCAGGGCTCCACAAGGACAATCAGCACTGGAAGAACATGTCAACTGCACACATATACAGCTGGGCTGGATCCTTGGCAACCTGGGTGGTTTAAGGCATACTGGCAGCCAGGGGAGTAGCCAGACCTTCTGGGCTCCCTGACAAAATGTCACCTTGGGGCCCACGCCCCCTTACATTATGTAATTTTATAATGTCATGTATTCAAGGCTCCCTGAATCTGTCAGGGTATCCATGCCTCTCTGACACCCCTGCTGCCAGCCCATGGTACAGCAAATGTTTATATTATTGTACTGTACTGCTGGAAAAAATGGAAAACGGCAAGAATGTTTGTACCAAATGCTGAGGGTTCAGGCCACAGAGAAGCAGCTCAGACTTACCCTTCGGTTTGTGAAGATGGTGTAACATTCTTTGACCATCACTGTTTTTATCATCTCCGGGTCTGTAATCATCAGCAATGGCAGTCGGCCATCAAAAATCCTGCAAATTGAAAAATGCATGAAGCTCATAAGAAGCAGGAGTCTGCAACTGGCCTGGTCTTCAGCAGCTGTGAACATCCCTCTCTGGCTGAATACCTGGACCTGCCATGATGGACGTATCTATTCAGATGCTTTTGTAAAAAGCTCAAGATATATACTGTATATATATATATCTCTATATATATCTATATCTATACATATATATATATATATATATATATATACACACACACACATACATACATACATACATACCTTCCTAGCAACCATCCATCTTTCATACCACGTACACAGTACATGGTCATGGTGAGTGTAAGGCATGGGGCATAAGGCAGGGGAACATCCCAGATTGAATGATCGACCATCCATCCATCCATCCAGTCATCCTCAATATTGCACTTATCTGTTTCATGGTGAGGGTCTCGCAGATAGACTCACCCCCAGATGCTTCCATATTTATTGAAACACTGCACATCAAAATTGTGAAAGCCCTGCAGAGAGGTGGAAATGAAGCTAAAATTACTGATGTGAATGTTCCTACTGTGGAGGAATGACATTCTATTCAAGAAAATAGTTTCAGAATGTTTAAGGTTATGTTCATTTTTAAGAACTAACTCATTTGTCCGTCCATCAGTTTTCCTGACTGAGGGGGCCTAGACAGTGGGGGGGTGGGGGGGGACAGTTCGATTCAGTTACAAATTGCAATTCTACTTCTTATATTGCAACGAGATTTATCATTGATTTTAAAATATCTCTTTAATAGTTAGGTATTATAATTATGTTGGTCACATTTGTTACATCTGTCATACAGTACCTGCCCAGTTGAACACGGGGCGATTTTGTTAAGGGACTGACAAGCAGCCCTGCACAAGGCTATCATGAATATGGAAGCATGTGGAGAAACTTTTTACAAACTTTGGATTCTATAAAGGCGAATACTGACATGAGAACAGCTTTGTGATTGGGTTCATGGTTCAGTCCAATTCCGATTAAGCAGGGAAACAGAATTTGTTTTAAAATAGTTTATTATTAAAACTGCCAATATAGGAACCGTTGTAGACCAAACTTAACACAATGGGTCTGTCGTGTCTAAATAACAAAACCTATGAAAATCTCATTTATACAATTTTATTAGTATAAAAATAATATATAAAGTAAACACAAATTGCATTGTAACAATCATAATGAACTACAGGTAGCCACCGGGTTAAGAAAATCCGACTTACGGACACCTCAGACTTACGAACCAACTACCACAAAGTCTATTACGTAAAAAAAGATGTGCTGACCTCAGCGATTCAGTCAACCAAAAATGATGTGTACCGTCATCTGGATTTGGGAGGCCCCTGCCAATTCCCTCCCCTACTACATAGCATTGTTTCCCCTACCATTATATTAGGGGGGTGCCCCGCCTAGGGTTGCCAACCGTCCCGAATTGTCCGGGACATCCTGAAATATGGGTGACTTTGATCTGTCCCTTTAGGGGCAGCTCCAGTCCTGTATTCCAATCACAGCCTCGTCAGCCAATAGACTACTGTAAGCATGGCAAAGCTCATGCAAATGTTGCTATGAGACACGGTTGTTGTTGTGTGTGTGTGCACTGGCCACTAGTGGCTTGTCCTTTTACACTGTGAAATGTGTAGATTTATAGTATGAAACCTTGCGATTTCCATTATTGTTGGTCAGCTGCTCTGCGCGCACACCTGCAAGAATACGTCCCTCATTTGGGGTTGAGAAAGTTAGCAACCCTAGCCCCGCCCCCCCTTGAAGGTCAAGTTAATTTTATTTAATTTAATTTTCTAAATAGCGCCAGATCACAACAGAAGTCATTTAAGGTTACCTTTCCTATAGAACAGGTCCATACATTGACCGTTTATTAAAGAAACTAAATAACCTTATGTTATTTATCTTATTTACAAAACAGCTTGTCATTTTTGTCTCTACACGGTTGCGCGTTTACAATTCTCCTCCGCTCTCTGTATCGCACGTGGCGGGTCCAGCTGCAGACGCTGGTAGACAGTGTACAGTGGAGCTCCACCCGAAATATGTCACCTCCACATGAAACACATGATCTCAACTCTGTTACAGCAAACAAACCCTTAAAGATTACATGTTTCCTGTGGAGGTGACGTACTGTATTTTGGGTGGATCTCCACCAGCGGACAGAGAGCGCGCGTCGGAAAATATGTCGCACCAGCCACCCCGTCAGCAGTGTAAACTGTGAGAGGGACTTCTCAACCATGAACAGGGTAATAAATACGTTTCACAATAGGATTTTCTGCTTTAAGCTATCACTATTTTAAGCTATCAGCTATCACTTTTAAAGCCTAACAGATGTACTTGCAGGTCAAGACAAACATAGACAAACACGCTCTAGAAATGTTCTTCCAGAAGCTCAGTAAAGACACACTGCAGTAACAAAAGCGGTACAGTTTGTGGATAGTTGTCATAAAAAGAAATGTTCTGATTTTTAGTTCAGTTGTTATATTGACTGCTGTCATTAAAAGAAACGCATGAACACCATGAATCCTGTCGGTGTCCGTCTGCCCCCCCCCCCCCCCCC
>JAODJU010000045.1:7126571-7141764 GCA_026776725.1 Gnathonemus echidnorhynchus | reverse complement strand
ACCAACATATTTTTAAGGGGTGAAAACTGGTAGAAAAACGCTGGTCTACCCTTGAGGAGAGTACTTAACTCAAACTACAAGCATCCTGCTGAGTAAATGCATACATGTGCTAAATATTAACAATCTGCTGGGAAATTAAAGAACATAATGGAATAATATTACGATAATATTACCAAAATCTCAAGAAAGTGGCAAAACCAAAACTGGAAGTCGCTTCCAGCCTTCATGCTCATCCAGAACAATCCACACTAACAGAAGCACAATTCGCACCTTGCAGCGTATTCAAAATGCAGCAGCTCAAATCGCCACCAGCAGCTGGAAGTTTGAACACATAACCCCTGTTCATAGTTCCCTGCACTACCTTCCTGTTAGGTTCAGGACTGACTTCAAAGTTCTCCTTCTTACATATAAGGCACTTAAAGGTCTAGCTCCTGCCTACCTGACAGAATTACTTCAAGCTTACAAGCTGCATCATCTACTCAGATTATAGAATGCACATGTCCTTGTCATTCCATACATAAATAATGTGTTTGGCAGTTGGCAGTAAAGCATTCTGCTCCAGGGCCCCTATATTGTGGAATGGTTCACATCGTCCTTTTTGGGTCCTCATTGTTTTCATGGGTTCACAAGCAGTTGTAGAGTCAGCAACTTCTCCCAGAAACCCCTGGTTAGAAACCACAAAGCCCCCTGAGCAAACAAAGCAGACACTATTACAGCTTCTACAGAAATGTGACCTTTGTGAGACTGACACCGTGGGAACTATCAATAAGGGTCACCAAATAAATATTTCATAATTATTCCCCAATCTCACGAATGTTAGCTCAAAGGAAAAGTGAAAATCGAAAGGCGGTCTATTAAACGGGAACTCTCTGTTTTGAAAGCTTATCTTCTGAATCATTGATAAAACCCACAATTTCCCTGGCAACAGTCCTAAAAAATAAAGGATTGTGCCATTTTGCCATAATTGGATATTCTGTGTTAACAGAAAGGGCACCGCAAATCGTGTAAATCATTTTTTTTTTTTTTTGTTTAGTACTCATCTAGATTATTGCTTGACCTGCTAATACAAACATTGGCCTGAGCAACCAGGCAGAACATTTTCTGAAAACGTCTTTATTTAGCCTCTTCGGTCCTATGGTGTCACTTTTGGTCACAGCAGAAGCAGTCAGTATCTCTTTAATGGTGCAAAATGATGATTCAGACGCCAAGTCATTATCATGTTTTGAGTTGTCTGTCTTATCTTGACACTGCAGCATATTTACTCAAGTACTTGGCAAAGAACAGAAACAAACCGGCCCTCCCCACCCATTTGCCACCCATAATTACAGGCAGACCTGGATAAACTCTTTTTCATTTAATTCACAATTCTCACTGCAAGGTGGGTATTGTGATATTGCATTTCGATAGCCTGAGGATGGAGGTTGTGACCAGGATAAGACTGAGACGGGTGCTGGACTCATTCATGTCACACTTTCCTTATTGCCAATCCTGAGAAGTTTTCTCAATGCTCTGCCCAGCTTTCAATTACAGCCCCTCTGTGATCCGCTGACAATATCACCCACTCCTTCTCCCCGCTTTTGTGAAACCCGTCTGCACTGACATCCCCTGTTACGCTGCCTCTTTCAACCTGTCCCATGTCAGGATCATTTAAGCTAATCCATACATGATGTGGCCAAAAGTATGGGAATTTCTGTGCTAAAACATCTGCGTCTCCGTCTTAAAGCAATATCGCGCATTTCTTGGTAATGATCTGAACCATTGCCGCATTGATGTCAGAAGTGGGATTGCAAGTTTTTTTTTTTTGTGTTTAGTTGTCATTGTTGACATGCCACAGTGTGCACAACAACAAAATGTTGTTCTGTCCTCTGCATTTAGCTCATATATGACATATCAGGGGGCAGTTAATTCAGTGCCCAGGGAGCAGTGCTTGGGGCGGTACTTTGCTGGTTGGGGATTTGAATCAGCAAGTGCACTTCCCTAATAATTAGGCCACCACTGCCCCTCACAATCAAACTCCGGGACGTGGATCAACCCTGTCCACCAAGCCAGTGGGCTAAAATGTAACCAGAAAAGGGCACGTTGTCGCATTTAAAGTACAATGCACACCTTCCGCCCTGAGTGATACTGTACCTATGGGTGCTGTATTGTCAATGAAATCCAATATTATTGATGTCTCAGTCCAAAGGCTTCAGTGGATGAAGACAGCAAGATGCCATGGAAGAGAGGATGACCTGATGGATCTGGAGTGTCTTCCCTGAAGCACTGTCAGTGCCAGGCAGAAGAAGGAGCCCCAGCTCTGTGTAAGACACAGCACCAAGAATAGGCATCTGGGCAAAGACCATCCTGAAGATTCCTGATTACGGTGGGAAGGAGCCCCCGGAGCCCTATTTCATCCAAGTGTGCCTCGTGGCATGGCACAGCGGGTGGACTGAGCCAGAGAAGGTGGTGCTGCTGGTGCTGGAGAGAGACCTGCTCCAAACCCCCCCTCAGCTTGTAGCTAGGCTACACTGCTCTGATGGCAGCATAACAACTGTCAGAGGAAGTCATGAGAGCACAACTGCGGAGTCGGTTGAGATGGTGAGGGGAGACCCTGGGAACATTCATTGTGCGAGCGAATGGCAAGCTACACTAACATCTGTGACCCCTGCATCATAGGGCTGGTTCTGCTGTACCATCTGGGGTGCACATCAAAGTGACACCGTGACATTGTGTATCTAGTAACTACTCACTGCTTCCTGTCTCTTAACCAGTTTTTGATCCAAGCTGCTACAGTTTCTAAAATCCCTGCAGCTTTGAGCATAAGCAAGAGCCATTTGTGAGGGACAACACCAAAGGCCTTCTGGAAATCTACAGTAAGTATATTACATCATGACCACAGTGTACCCAGATTCTAATGGCTACTTCCAGCAGAACAACCTGCCACGTCACAAACCTCATATCATCTCAAACTGTCTTCTTGAAGATGATAATGAGTTCTCTGTACTCAAATGGCCTCCACAGTCACCAGATCTCAATCCAATAAAGCACCTATAGGATGTGGTGGAACGAGAGATTCACATCATGAAGGTGCAGCTGACAAATGTGCAGCAACTGGATGATGCTATCATGTCAACATGGTTCAGCGTGTCTGAAGAATGCTTCAAGCACCTTGTTAAATCTATGCCATAAAGAATTAAGGCAGTTTGGAAGGCAAAGGCAGTCCAACCCAGTACTAGAACGGCATACCTATTAAAGTGGCCAGTTAGCGTATGGTAGTGCTGGCAAGATGATTCTGCATTGCGGAGCCCAGTAAGTTTGCCGAGCATGCTGGGAGTATTGTAAATAGTCCCTTGTTTGTTTCACGCAAATGGCTATTTTGTGGACCCGATTGTTGCACATACCCTTCCCTGCATTTGTACTTGGTCCTTGTCTGATTCTCACGTGTCTCTTTGAAAGATCTAGTTACTCACCGTGTGTGCAACCTACTGTGTGCCATGAGACCACCCTGCGCTTCACTCTTAAGCATTGCCGGTGGTTGTTTGGTGTGTAAATCCCTTTAAGAGCTTAATAAAAGGGTGTTCTTATCCCCTTTAAGTGAGCTTTCTCATCTTTTGCTCTCACCACAATGCTTTGGTCTGCCAGACATTATAGAATATTAGAGTTGGCTATCAGTCAGCGGCAGGACAACTGAACTGAGCATAATGGTGAACAGAGTGGACTGGCAATTAGGAAACACATGGATGTAATCAGATCTTATCCCTCTGTGGATAAGCATTCTGTCTATGTAAACCATTTATGTGATTAAACCATGTTTAACAGCGGTTATTAGATCTCTCTCTCACTGCAATAACATCTGTACATTTGTCCCATAAAGATAAGAAATCATATTCACAAAATTGGGGGAAAAAAAAAAAGTTAAATTAGGAAGCACGGCAATCTGCTACATTATTTGGTGGGTTTGTTAACTAGTGTTGTAAGCAATTTTTACAAAGGGAATTAACACAGTGGAAGGATCATGTCATTTTTCAGTATTATACTGTAAAGACAATATGTATCAGCACATGTCAATGTATCACTCACATCACAGATAAAGTGAAGGCAGCATGACTGCACATCGGCTACCTGATGGGAAACAGACTAACCATATTCATATGTTAATAGCAGACAATTTACTTAACTCCGATGGCCGTCTGTGTGGGATTACTGAATAAAACATGAAATATAGGATATCTGTCATTATTTATTTTAAACAGCAGAGCTGCAACTGGGGTTTATGGAGTGTCAAATGAAAGTGAGTCAGTATCGTTAATATACATGTTATACACAAACAAAAAAACATATACAACGGAAAAGACCTATTTGAAATCTCTCATTGTATTATAGAAGCACAAATAGTATTTTTATTTTCTGTGCTTAATGACCTGAGAAGCCATTGAACCTGCAATTCAAGTTTCATATACTCTTCTTTCACATAATCTTCGTATTTGGCAGTCAAGTAATTCAGCTGGTGCTGATGTCCCTGAATGTCGCTGCCCCTTCCCCAGCCCCCTGGCCATGGCCCGCTTGACCTCTGAGGAAGTGCAAAGGCCCTTTAAGAGAGTGCATAGGCCCTTTGAGAAAGTGCAAATGCCCTTTGAAAGAGTGCAAAGGCCTTTTGAGAGAGTACATAGGCCCTTTGAGAGAGTGCAAAAGCCCTTTGAGTGTCACAAACACTGGTCAGGCGATCGCCACGAGGACCCGGAAGGAGACAATCGCCCGGAAGATAAATAGAGGAACATTTCATGCACTTGCTGCTCAGTCATTGCGAAATGACCCAAGTCCTTTCTACCTCCATTGCCGGTACTGTGAGTACTCCAGTCTTTGGTTCTATCTCTCTGATTGTGTGTGCGTTTAGAACGCGGATTCCGGTGGGAATCTCTACTCTTTATAGTGCATAGATCCTTTGAGAGAGTGCATTGGCCCTTTGAGAGAGTGCAAAGGCCCTTTCCACCCGCAAAGATGACGCTTACCAGTCAGGCACATCTATATCTTTACACTGCCCTGCCACCACCCCTCTATGATCACAGTGTACCCAACTTCTAATGGCTACTTCCAGCAGGGTAACACGCCATGTCACAAAGCTAATGTCATCGTCTGCGACTGGAGCAACCAAAAAAGTAGTCAGTGAGTTTGGTGTGTGTGTGGATTACATTTATATTACATTGTGGGGAACATTTGGTCCCCGCAATGTAATATAAACCTGTTATTTTTACGTTGTGGGGACCATTTTTCACCAATACTAGTGCATTCCTGTGCCATTAAGGTGTGGCAAGACTGGACAGTAACAATTGGGAGCACAGGAGTGCCTTAGCACACATAGCTTGCACTCAGAGCACAATGGCGATTTGAATTGTTCGGAATGCTGATCGTTGGCCATTGAAGGAACTTGGTCTGGTAGTTTTTTTTTCTTTTTATTCCTCCACATTTCATGGCTTTGCAAGCAGGTGCATAATATTTCCTTTTGCCATTTAAATTAACTTTAGCCTGTGATGAGCAGAGTATTAGCGATCATTCAGACCACAATATCGGATAGTATAAGAAGTTAGTAAAAGGTGTCACATGGCTCATGATTTTTAACTTCCATTTTCTCTGATGCGGTATAGCAGAATAATATTGATCGAAGTTGTAGACTGCTGTGTTTGTCTTCTGTAGTTCTTGTGTTTGTGTACTGCTTTGCAGCAGTTTACTTCCATTGTAGAAATTTACGTGTCAGGGACAAACATTCTATCACTCCCTTTTCCATATCACTGATAGAATATCACATATTTGGATACATTTGAATCTGTTGAAAGTGTGTAGTTGCAGATTATTTTGACTTCTGTTGTGTGGCATTCGGCCAGATACCACTGGAGGTACAGTATATTGCTTTCCATATTTGTATGTCCTTGGCTGAATAGTTTTTTATTATTGTAGTATTAAAGGATTTTTTTTATGTTAGTTACAGTCAACTCCAGAATTATTGGCGCCCTTCATGGGTTAAATTATTGTACAAGAAGAACTAAAAAGGCAACAGGCAATTTTTTTGGGGTTAAACAAATTGCTAAGCCTCATGCTTTTATTTTGAAACAGATTTTTGGAACAAAATAAAGTTTTCATTTAGTAACACAAATTTTTATTAAAAATGCAGATTCCAAAAATTTTGGCACCCCAGATTTAAGTATTTGGTGGAGTCTCCTCTGGTGAGAATGACAACACTCTACCTTTTTCTCCAGTGTTTAACAAGGTTGGAGAACACTGCAGGGATTAGAAGCAGCCATTAGAAAACCTTGATTTTGGTCAGACCTCGATCTCAGCATTGGTGGCAGACAGTGACGCTTGGGACATTCACAGATGACCAGCTGCTCGTACATTTTTGTATGTGATGTGATACTTTTGATATCCTCTGCAGAAAACTTCGACCACTTATAGACAAAGAGCAAAGAGGGTTGCTGTTGCTGTTGGGTACCTAGCAGCCAACTCTGAGTTTTTTGGAATAGGTAAATTATCTGTATATTTCTGTTTGGGAGGTGTGCATTACGATTCGGACATTTCAAAGCCAATTCATAAGACTACCAAAAGGGGAAAAACCTGCAGGAGACTGTGGATGGCTTTGAAAAGAGATGGGGCTTCCCTCTGTGTTGTGGATACCCAATCCGAATTACTCCTCCTAGCAATTATGCAAAGGACTATTGCAACTACAAAAGGAGCTACTCAATTACATTGCAAGCTCTAGCAATTCGTCTCTCTCTGTGAATAATATGTCTGTACCCACACTGGTCAGATCCCCCTGGTATAAATATCAGTATCTGTCAACGTTTGTTATTCTCTCATGCAGGCATGTTGCAGTACGTAGTCAGCATTTTAATGAAGTACTTTTCATCTACAGATTTATAAACATAAATGTGAGTTGGGCTGGCAATGTCCATGATGCAAAAGTACCTTTTCCCATTTTTCAGACATTTTTAAAAATGTTTTAGCTTACGATTCACAAGTTAATCTACATATTATTCTTCAAATTAAATGTTTTGTTTGCAGATAAATATCAGTTCTATACTGTATGCACAGTTACAAGATAATTAGTGTTTTTCAGGATTAATTTCACTGTTGAACAGATATAATGATATCGCTAGATCCAGAACTTACATTTGGTACAAATTTCAAGTTAACCTGGAGTCTACAGTCCATCGCAGGGCACACACTCAATCGCTTATGGAAACTCAAAGACAACAGAATAGTGTATATGTTTGTATAAATGTATTTGAGTTTGGTGTTTATATCTTTCATCTGTGGAGCGTTCAGTCATAAGCAAATGCAATGTTTTGTTTTTTGAAGTAATCAGATAACATTAATTAGCATCTGAGCCTTGTGTACCAGCCTCCACGTTTCCATTGTCCTCACCTTAGTGCACCCTACTTTCTCACAAACCTGAAGCTGACACCCACTATTTCTATGTTTTTTTTGTTCCTTATCCACACAAAGGCTCGAGACAGTAGCCCTGTGACATCGCGTCCGCTAGCCAGTACGGATGCAGTGTGCTGGTTTTTACTCCCCGAGGGGTATGCTGCCATTTTTAGGAAATGTATTCCAGCCCCTTAACACAGACGGCATTTTTCTGAGTGAAACCTGTCAGCCAGGGCTGTTCCAGCTTCCGCTCAGACTGCACAGCCAGCACCCCGCGATGGCTTCCTGGTTATGAGGCTTCCTCACGGCCTTCAGCAGCCTCAGGCAGCTGTCAGGGGAGCCGGGAAACTAAATCAAGCATTAGAGCACGGCACAGTGCCAAACGTCACATGCTTAACTTCTCCCTAAAAAATGCAACTCCCAGCAAGCACATTTTTTTCTCAACATCCCGACTGTGACTGGACTGAGAAGCGGCTCCTCCTTGTGTGTTCTAGTAGCCTGAGATTTCACAGGTGCAAACATGCCTGCAGAAACATCCTTGGTACCTCCTGGGTTTGCCTCCAGTCCCAAACCAATAGCACGTAATGTAAAGAGAATGTCTTGTCTGGGGAGTTTTTTCTTTCTTTCAGTGGACTTTCAGTTCAGCTTTCTAGCCAGTTAAAAAAATGTAAAAGAATATTATAGCGCAATATCTCACAAGCATCGCCCATTTCAGTAATAGTGTGTTCGCCATTCTTGTAAATTGAGAAGTTCAGCATTGTCACATCACCAACTAAGAGAAGTTTTTGAAAGTATAATCAAAATGTACATCAAAGTACATCAAAATGTATCTCAGATATTAGTACTTCCAAATTTTATTCAAATAAGAGTGTCATGGCATGGCATATAAGACAGAAACAGTCATTTTGTTAGGTATTTAGGTATTGCACCCTAAACAGCATTAGTTTTATTTTAGATATTTATTTATTATGATATTTAAGATTTTAAAATCTTTCTTACATTGCCACCTTTCATGGTATGACTGTTGCAGGTGTGCCCACTGCGATGTCGCAAAACTCTTCGGCCGCAAAACCCTAGGAGATGTGCTGGCCTGGACTGATATCCGGCTGTGTGATGCCTTCAAGTCAAATTCACAGATTTATATTTGAATGTGGAGCATCTTGAAATTGTTGATTAAAACATCTGAATACTTGCAGCAGTCCAGCCAGTAGAATTAGAGGTGGGTTTTCCTTCAAGCAGTTCCCTAGTCCCGGTAAATAAGTTCTGCAAGTCCGGGTTGTTTTGGCAGACAGTGCAATGCATGGAGAAGTGATTTCACAGCTCCACATGGATACACCAACAACAGATGCACAGAGATCCACAAATATGCAGCTGTAAGCTGTGCAGAACCATCCTGATACCTTCTTATATGGTCCAGGAAAGATAGTTTGACCATGTAAAGTGTTACTCTCTCACTTTTCTTTGTTTTTTTTTTGCTTTTGACTCAGTCCTGGGCCCTCTTCCTGCTTCTTGCTCTTAAATACCCCCAAAAAATCACATGGTGAACCAAGACACCCATCTGTCTTAGCACAAGACCCACAACCTCTGAGTCAGAGTCCTTACTCTTAGATCATGCTGCCACCAGGTCTATACCTCAGGCTAAAACAATTGTGTTTTTAATACAGTCTAATTGTAGATTTCCCTGGGATACAAGCAAAGCATAAAATTCTGCTAAAAGTTGTATCAACAGACTTTGAGAATAATTAGGCTCTATGACAATTTTACCTTTTCTATCCTGTTGCATCAGTGAATAGTCATTACCATGCTGTGAGGGCTATTTGAACAAAGCCTGGATTGTATCCCATAGCAAGCCCTGTCTCTAATGAGCACTCATGGTTATAACTGAGCACCCAGATGTCTAACCACCAATTATAAAAACCTGTGATTTTGAACTTATTGAATATTCTACTGCTCTCAGCCATTGATGCTGCAATTGGAGGACAATTTTCAGGGCAAAATACACCTTTTGAGTGAAAGTGTCCTTTCTTTCTATATGTATTGCCACATCACCGAACAGAACATTATCAAGTGGGTCTAAAATAAAAAAGGAACCAATTTTTTGACCATCTCTGTAGAAAGATAAATACAATGATCAGACTATTTCAGTGACTCACATACAGTATTCATTTTTATTCAGAAATGACTGACTAGGAAGATCTTAGAAGTGTCTATTACAATATTGATCTAAGATTGATAGTTATTAAAACATGACACTCACCTCATCCACGGAAGGTTCAAGAAAGGCATACTGGAAAGAGAAAGGAAGTCAAAGAGAACCATTAGAGCAGGGGTCTCCAACTCCGGTCCTGGAGAGCTACCGTCCAGTAGGTTTTCTATCATACCCGGCTTCTGATGAGTCACACCTGTTCTCAGGTAAATACCAGGAACAGATGTGGCCCATCAGAAGCCAAGTGGGACAGAAAACCTACTGGATAGTAGCTCTCCAGGACCAGAGTTGGAGACCCCTGCATTAGAGAGAGTACAAGGGGAAACAAGGATAATATGGAGGAAACCCAGGAGCTGTTTATGTCGAAACAGAACCAACCCAGAACACTGTGTGAAATGTCACTGGCACTGCTGCAGGTCACTGGCACACGGTGCATAGTGGCCCGTTGCTATTGGTAATGACCACATTCTGTGCGAGGACATACTGTAAAGTCAGCTCACATTGCGCGTACAAGGGGAATTTAATTCAGGCAAAACCCAACCCGATGCCGTTGTGAAGCCATCGTATGAACATGGTGACCTGTAGGCAAATCTTGCCGCCAACTTCTTCCCAATATTTATTTCCTCTTGTTTCCAGTTAATTGCTTAAGGATACTGGACAGAACTGGCCAGAATCAAAAAAGGAGACTTGGTCTACTAGCATACCAGATGCAAAAGATGGGAATTACTGGAGACATATTAACACACCAGCATATCGGCATGAATGTAAGCTACACTTATCTGTAGGCTGCAGGATACTATAAATGTGTAAATACAGAATCCCACTCTGTCCAAAGCCAGTGGAGACAGGTGTAGTTTGAATCCCTTCAAAGGGAACATCTCCTTTGCTAGAACCCAGCACCTGCCACTTCCAGGTGTTCTTCAGAAAAAGTACCTGCTATTGAACCTGGGGGGAGGGGGTACATTGCCATCACTCCCCCAAGCCACAGAGAGCAGAAGCTGTTGCCATGAATCAGACCGTCAGTATTTGCAAATCGCTGCTCTGGAGTTTCCCACTTAGGACCACAGCGAAGTACAAAACGCCGCCTGCTGTAGGCAGCTTATCTGCCCATTGGCTGGCAATCACTGTGATGGGACAGCTGACCTTTGCTCATTTTTAATGCAGAAATCTGGCTCCCTGAGCTAAACCACAGATGGATCATGTTTATCCCCAAATGTGCTGTGTTTAATTATATGGTTAGACATCAACCTTCCAGGAGGTGAACTATGAGACATTTCCTATTACTGCCTTCTTGGAGGTGACATGCTCCGAGTCAAGAGCTGCTGACAGATCACTTACATGTAATGACATTGTGCCACATAAATGCTCCCGATACACATTAAGGCTATCGACGTTTGGCTTAGCTTAGCTGACATCCTGGTGCAAATGGGGGTAAAGTGGGATGGGGGCATGCTCCTGTCATCCACTATTATTCACCAGTTACGGGTATATTTGTCAACAGGCATGCTTCCCCACCTTAAGGAAAAAGCAAATGGAAGACATCAGAAGCACTCAATGGAGTGCACTGTTTGTCCAGCAGGGCTCCCTGGCAGCTTCCCGTGCTGCATCCGACATCCACCTGCTTTTTCATGCCGTTGATCCTCTTTTATTCTACATGCCTCCTTCCTCCCAAAATATGAGACATGACAGAAAACCACTACTGTGATGCCTACCCCAAGGAACAAAGGCATTGGGGTAGACTCAGCTCACCAGTCACTGGCGACCTGCATTGACCTTTTCTCCAACGGTGGCCCTGAAGGCTTCCAAGATCCCATGTGTATAACGAGATAAAACCCCTGCAAAATCAGACGGAGCCCCTCCTCAGAGCTGAATGCCTACACCACCAACAGCACATCCTAATGCTAATGAAATGGTTCTTATAATTATCATAGATAAAAACACGATTGTACATACTCTGCTTTATTGAAAAACAACAGGAAATTAATCCAGACATGTATCTAGAAGGCAACAACTTTAATAACCATAATGGGTTTCCTACAATATGAATTCTAAAACAAATAACAATAAATGTACCAAAGTCAATTAGGATATTTTATCTTGGTGCCCAGTAATCACAAATGTTCCAAATTGTTTGCAGGAGGAACTGGCTCTAGGCTACAGGAGTGGAAGGTAGGTCATGTGACCTTGGCTATTTCCATATAGAAATTAATAAGCCCCATTCTCAGGTAAAATGAAGTATTGTCACACGCCAAAAGCATTTGTCTTATTTTAGAGGGAATTATGAACAGTTCCAAATACCAGTAAAATTTGGCCCAAAACCTTCAAGTGTCTGCAAGAAAGCTGAAGATGAAGAGGAATTCACCTTTCAGCATGACAATGACCCCAAGCATACATCCAAATCAACAAAAGAATGGCGTCATCAGAAGAAAATTGTGAAGAAGGTTTGGAATGTCCCAGCCAGAGCCCATACCTAAATCCAACTGAAAATCTGTGGGGTGACCTGAGGACGGCTGTGCACAAGATATACTCTTGCAATCTGACAGATTTGGAATGCTTTTCCAAGGAGGAGTGAGCAAATATTCAAGCAAAGCAAAGTCAAGATGTGGCCTGCTGATAGACTCCTACCCAATAAGACTGGATGCTTCCAGCCTTCCCTGCTCTTCATGTCTCTTCCCCATTTTTCCAGCAGGTGTTGCTGGCCATCCTGTTTCTTCTTCTTGCCAAGATGCGGTCAATGTTAGACTTCTTAGAAGTAAAATTAGACTGCCTCTGTTGCTGACAGGCGAGCAAGTGATCATAGATCCTGTTAAGGATGACCCTAGCAAGGACCGTTCACGGCACTGAATGCAGTCTTATCCCCCTGCAGTTTCCGCAATCCAGGCAATCACCCTTCCCTTTTCAGACAGGGAATAAAACTCCTGTTTTCTGGTCAGTTGGGATGATGCCTGACTCCCAAATGTTAACAAAGATTGTCTGTAATTCCAGGAGGATAGCCTTACCACCAGCCTGGAGAAGTTCACCCCAGATACCACAGATCCCTGCGGCCTTCCCTCCCCGCAGCTGATTCACCACCACCCGTGCAATCTTAGTGAGATTAGGTGATTCACAGCTGATTGGAGGATCAGCCTCGAGAACCATAGACCCAGGGATGTCCAGCGTTCTAGCTTTAAACAGATGCTCAAAGTAGCCAGCAGTACCCAATTAAAGTGTCATCCGTAAGGACCGTTCCGTCACCCGCCCTGACTGCAAGTCTCCGAAGGAACAGATTTAGATGTGCATGATTTTTCGATTCCTCTGTAAGCAGGACGTGGGTCACTAGATCACAGATGGTGTGTCAACTGCTCACAGATTTGTCTCACAAACGCCTCCATATCTTCCCTCAGAGCCCCCACAGCCATCCTCCTCAGTTCCCAGTACAGGCTAGAGGTGCCACCAAGTTGTGTGCTATGACTCCTCTTGATAATATCCTGGGTGCCCTGCGAGATGAAACACCTTCTGGGAACACTGGTAACACCAACACAACCCTCAGCAACCTTCAGGGTCTTATCACAGAAGGTCTCCCACACAAACTGTGTGGAAACTCATCAGAAACAGCTTGATCTTGGAGCTAGGCTATGTCCAGCCTCATTCTCCTAGATGGTGGTAGCCTATTGGATCTAAGCTGAATTTTCAAAGTAGCAATAACAAATCTGTGGTCACAATTCATAAAATCGGCACTTCTGGAGTTCTGCAGGAGCTTCCACTGTCTGCTCACAAGGATGTGATCGATCTCCTTCGCCGCACAACCAGTACTGGAGTATCAAGTCCAACGATGTCGGTTCAGGGCGTTGGAACCAGGATCCAGCAACCCGCAGCTCCTAGTCAAGGAACATGGAGCCATTCACACTCCGGTCTCCAGACCCATGAGGATTGACCCAATCCTCATAGCCAGCCCTGGCAGTGACAGTGGTCACATTGAAGTCACTCATGACCAGAGGAATGTCACCTCGTGGGCTCCCATCAACCACCGAGCGAAGTTGCGATTACAATGTCTCCCTCAATAAGACATCACTCACCACGGTCGGTGCTTATACTGAGACAGACAAGACACCCAAGGAGTGTCTTAACCTGAGTCTCATAATACGCTCGTTGAAAGGAGTGACATCAGAAACCATTGGGAGGAGCTGAACCACTACAGCAACAGCTGCTCCCTGAGTATGGCAGCCATCAGACTGACCAGATCAAAAGTAGGTATACCCAGCTACATAGATCTGGCCAGTTCCCAGTTTGAGTACCTCCGGGTGTGCGGCCACCGAAATGGGAACTTCGTAAACTCCGTCTGACAGCGAAGAAAGATGGTTATCTTGCCAGAGAGACAAGATGTTCCATGTGGTGTACCCAGATGGGCCACCTCAAACTGGTACCCAAGTGCTGCCATGCAGCAGATGAATCATCAGCACCACACCAGCCCCGATCCCTAGCAGGCCTGACCCTTTTAGCTCTCCGAGAGTTTATACTCTTCCAGGGATGAGGCTCCCAAAGGCTTTCCCCCATCCCCTTCATAATGCGTGCAGCCTTCCTGTGGATGGCTGCAGCAGAGCTACTCCTGTGGAAAGCAGAAGGGTATCATGCTCGTTTAGACTGAGCTGTTTTGAGTGGTTTTACGGTGGCTGGAGCGCCAATCCCGCCACCACCACCCAAAATTTTCCTGAAAGTTGGGGAATCACCTGCAGGGCCAGATGCAGTTTAGAATTAGAATTTGAATTAGAATTTGGTGATCAGTGATCATTGTTGACACACCACAGCACACAGAAATGTGTCCTCTGCATTTAACCCATATGTTATATTGTGACATAGCAGGGGGCAGCTAATTCAGTGCCAGTTTAATTTAACATCATACCCATATGCGTGCTATATTAAAAAGCACACAACTTGCAGCGCACAATTTGGTGGCAACTCCAGTCTGTACCGAGAACTGAGGAGGATGGCTGTGGGGGCTCTGAGGGCAGATAAGGAGGCATTTATGAGACAAAAATATTAGTGTTTTACTAAAACTAACAGAGTGCATTATATACTTATAGTACACAAGAGATTCACAGTATGGGCAGGCGGGAAAAAAAGTGACTATCCACAGAGTGGTTCCGAGACAACAGGGGTTTATTAAATACAACTAAAACACAATGGGGAAAAGCAGCAAAACAAAAGGACCACAGGGGGTCAGAACAAAATGGGAAAACAGAGAATTAATTAAAAGAAACCGCAAAGTAAATACACTGAGGGAAACTGGGCAGAGTATCCACACACAGTAACATATGCACAATGACTGACTAACAAAGGGAGTGAGGGTAGCTACTTCAATACATGTAGAACACCGGGGAAAACCAACATCAGGTGTAAATTGTAATCAAATTGACTAATCAAGGTAATCAAGGAAGGCACAGGAACAAAGAGTGACAGGTGAAATCAATAAAACTAAGTTGGACATGGAACATGGAAACTGGGAGACATAGCAAAAACTGGAAACTAAGGCCCTGTTTACACTGCAGGTCTTGATGCCTAATTCCGATTTGTTGCCTATATCCGATTTTTTGGACCGTCTGTTTACACGGT
>JAODJU010000045.1:7090666-7111723 GCA_026776725.1 Gnathonemus echidnorhynchus | reverse complement strand
CCATAGGTATCTATTAAACTGTTCTTAAGGAAAAAACTATAATTGTCATGCGCTGTTCTAGATAGCAATTTTTACATTAAGAATTTCAGAGACGTACAGGACAAGGTCGCGGGATACACGCTGTTCCAGCAATAGATATTACTCTGCAGGAGATAAACAGTTCAGGAAGCTGATGAGGTAGAAATTCAGTATCTTAATATCAGCTAGGAAATGAACAGTTACAGCCCTGTCCGCAGAAAACACGACAATGTGAAACGCTATGAATATGACTGTCACCTCTGCTGTGCACAAACACTTCACAGTGGCTAACAGATACCTGAATCTTCATTTACAGCAGTCACTAGATGACTAGAACATTTTCCATACAGATCATTTCACAAGGAAAAAAAACAGCATTGATTGTGTTGTTTTGTATCTCAGACCATCTTAAGTGCTAACTCTTTGTGAAATCTTAGAAATACATTCAAAACCAAAGGTATGGACAGAGGAGATAGCAAAGCTAAACACCTGGCTAATACTCAAATGAAGCCATCAAGATGTATGACATCTCTGTGTAGGAACAGGAACAACATATGAAAAACAAGGATGTGTTTAGATTATGTTGTTCCCCAGAAATGCCTGAGTTTATCGAGAGACATTGTCTGCTTTGAAGGATGCCAATATTAAATAAAGGGGATATTCTAAGTGTCATGTTCTGCATCCCTTGCCCCTTGTTCCTCTCCTTACAGCCCTCGTGTGGAACACCTCAGGTGCCTCTCATCTCCTCCCTCATGTGCCCTTTATACAGTCCTTCTGTCCTGTGATCCCTAGTCCAGTCATTGAAGTTACCACCTGTATGTGCTCCTGAGTGTGCCCTGTGCCTTGTATTCCTGCCTATTTTTCCTCTCCCCATTTCGTTTGTGGTGCGTCAATAGGCAACAAATGTGTGTGTATGTGTGTTTGTGTGTATATCTGAACAAACGCAGTTTCATTACTCTACGATAATCTAGCAACATTCCATTTTGAACAAGCTTGGACACCTTTTCATCAATTGGTTTTATTCTGAATGGAAGACTCTGGATTGGTCACAGCAGTCATAGATTATCATCAGCACCTGAATCTACTCCTGCTATTGCTATCCCTCAGTAACCTGGCAGCAGTCATTCCAGCCAAATAAACACAGCTACTGTGTAACAGAGCACCTGATTCCCGTCTCATGCTCAGTTATTGCAACAAGTCGTTTGAAAAAACACAAAAGTCACTGGAAGTGTATGATTTAAGCAATATATTTGTGCTGCTTGCATTCACAGCTGCGCTTGAACACCTGAAGCACTTCACCTGACACGCCCATTTATGGGATTGTATTTTGTGTAAAATGTCGCATATTAAAAAGCTTCCATCATGTAAACAAAATAAATCAAAATTAAATTCTTTGAAAATACTGCAATTTGCTAAAATGTCCTGTCCTTACACATTTTCAGGAAGGTGACCTTTAAAGCTCCTGATTAGACTCTTCAATACCGAGAAATATTTGCATGTGTCTGACAAGAGGTGAGATCCATTTCCCTCAAATGATATTATAATTAAAATCAGCAGTGGGGATCACACTGGACATGGTGGGGTCCAGGGAGACAGCAGTTTCAACAAGGATCCTTGGGGCTTAGTGAACAATCACTCTGTACAAGTGCCTGGATCTCTGGGATGTTCTTAAATGTAAGCATTAGTGATGTTGGGACACGATAATGTAAGATAGCTTTGACTTTGAAGTGAACGTGGCACTCCGCTTTGCTTTGGTAGACCACGGTGGCCTGGTCAAAGTCACATTTTGTGAAATATATAAGCAGCAGCCAACTAATCAAATACAGAAAAAGATGTTATCAGGGTTAAGAAAGGCAGAATTTTTCTCAACATAGTTAGTTAATGGAATCTGCCAATACCCTTTTAAAAGATCAGTCTTACTGACAACACAGCTGAACTAAGATGATATGCAGTAATGGAATACTGTCGGGCTTGGTAACAGCATTCACTGTACAGAAATCCGCACAAAATCGAGATGAACCATCAGCTTTAGGAACAAGCAAGCGTAGTGAACTCCATGAACTGCAGCTAGGTTCATCAATACCATTCTCCAACATAAACTAAATTATGTTTTGAAGCTGTAAGCGACAATCAGAAAGAAGTTGAAATAAGAATGAATCTAAATTCTGAAGGACTTCAGAGTTCTTCAGCCTCCCCTCCACCATCTCCACAGGAGGGCTATGAACATCCTCCTCTGGCTGAGAAACAGCAGCACCATCCAATAGCGGAGATGGGGCCAAAGCATTAGCCCGTGCAATGGCAACTGTCAAGGGAACAACAACTTCAGCACTTACAGAGGCGGACAGCGCCACTGCTGATTTTACAATGCCCCCCCAGACAATAGTGAAACTTTACTACAATTAAGATCTTCCAATTCCTGTATTGATTGGAATGCCGATAATTATTAAATATTCCAAAGGATTGTTGTGTTGGGAAAGAACAGCACTGTTTCACTAGATTGTAGGATTCTGCTATACCTTTAGCCTTAAAGTATTGATACAAATACTGATGATAGGCATACAGGGAAAGTACTAAGTAGAAAATCTGGGAAGGTGGTGGAAAGAAACATACTGACCATGAATCCACATGTGTACACCTTATTTTGGAAACTGATGGACTAGGACTGATTGGAAATGTGGCAGGACTTTGGTGAAGATGCTGCTCTGAGTGGAATCTGTTGATTCCTCAAACACCCCTCAATTTCTGTTTAAGACATAAAACAATCCATTCAAATAGTTGAAAAGTTTTGCTTTATTGCTCTGGAAAATTCCAGATGTTGAAAACAATTGCTTTCTCCTTAAGCACAGGATTTAGAAGTTACTTGTTACACCCTGCCCATCTGATCCTCCTGTTTTCTAATGAGCCACTCATGTTATGTATTTATCTTACCTGCCTTTCCTGCCCCTTTGTGATTCACTCCAGCTGCCTCTCATTTGCTCCCTTGTTAGTTCTTGTTAAAAGTGCTTCCCAGTCCTGTGCTCCCCTTTTGTAATAAAACCAGTTTTGTTTGCCCTGACTCCTGATCCCGCGTCCTTACTCCCGCACTACATAACATTATTCATCTTAGGAGTGATACATCACACATATTGTTCTGTACTCTTGTACTTGCAAAAAGTTCCATAAAGGTAGTGGGAAACATTAAAAGAACAAGGAACCAACAGTTTGCATATATTTAAAAGTAATTATTTGTAAGTAAGGTTTATTTATAAAACAATTTTCACACACATTTAAACACAATGCACTGTACAACAAAATAAAAACTCTCTCACATTACAAAATAAAAGGTCAAAGCTCTCCAGTCAGTGTAAACAAAACCCAGACATATACTCTTGTTTATGGAAGTTTTCATGTGTCTGCTTGACCCAGTAACAACTGCTGGATTATTTTATCATTATCATATGAATAGAGCTATTTGCAAATGGGAGGGTGATCTGTGCTGTTTCGAGACTCAGACACTCCAGTCAGTGACTCTTACTCTTATTCTCCCTGCAAAGCTCTATATAAATATACATAGTTTCTACCTGTATATATATTATTTTGAAAAGGAGACCATATACTGTAAGATTTCGGGGGTGTTTTTTTAATGTTTCTTCTTTAAATGGTTGGCGAGATTTCTGTTTTATATGACCATCAGCATAACTGACTCCAGAAGATTAAAGTGGTCTGTTATCACATTTGCTAATAAAAGGCTAAATTTTATTTGTGCATTTTGGTTTAACTTACTGAATTCTGCCAGAATTATTTTCAACAATGTAAATCCAAAACACTATTAAAGTGTAATTGTAAATTTGCAGTATTTTCCCAGCAGCTGGTTTAACATCAAATTACTACTGTCCATACCCAAATCTATGCTTTTGGCTGAGATTCTAACCCTTAGAACTGGAGACAAGAGTCCACCCTCATAATGCAAGGCTCATAAAGACATTCAGATGCTTTTAATTGTAATTGTTTTGTCCCAGATTATAATTGATATTTTGCCAGTGTCAATCTGACATACATTTTTCCATTTATGCTTCAGGATCATTTTAAGCCTTGTAGTAAGTGGCTTTAGAATTAATGGGAAGTTATGAATCTGTGACTGATGGATAAATATAGAATGAAGAAATCATTAAAAAAAATTAAAACACAGAACCGTGCTCCTTGTTGCAGCATACAACATCTGCTGGAGCCTCCTCTGGCCAAGTTAACAAATTTCAGTGTTCCAGAATAGGTGTCTACCAGCATTGCATACTATTTTACAAAGACCCCCCCATTCCCCTCTGGGTCGCTTGAGTCATTTGGATGGTGCATGTACTGCAAATTTTCAAACAGCACCGCAAATCTCTGTAAGATTTATAGCAGGGCTTTGACAGCCAACAAAGGACTCACTCCTTGCTATTCTCGAGACTGGCATCACAGACCTGGCAAATGCTGATTTTATTCCAAACATTTCCGGCAGACATAAATATTTACATTGCATATTTGACTGTATGTCTGTTTTTATACCATCCATCGTCCTTTAAAAGTGTCCAGAAGCTTCACAGCATGTTGCTGCCACCTCCAGAATTCAGTCCTCAGTATTTCTTAATCTGCTGACAGTAGTACGTTTGTACTACATGTGCAGGGGCGGATTAAGGTGTACAGAGGCCCCTAGGCTACTGTAGTCTGTGGGCCCCCCAACCCCGCCCCCCTATATTTTTTACTGGCCAATGGGGGCCCCCTTGCAGGCTGTCACACGTGGGGCCCCTAGGCTTAAGCCATATCTAGCCTGTGCGTTAATCCGCCCCTGTACATGTGGAGCATGCAACCAAAAGTTACAATATTCACCACTGCTTAGCATGAATCCACTCCCCGTGTCTTAAGACAAGGCAGAAATTTATTGATCCATATTGGGATGAATTTATCTTTCTAGCAGCACAGAGGAAATACAACAAAGAAAGAAAAAAGAATTAATGCAACTAAAGGATAACAACTAAAAACAGACGGTGAATACATAAAGGAGAGTCATGAATAAAATAAACATAAATGTAAAAGCTTAACCTTAAACATTTACCACATCACTCCCACGCTTTCTGGCAAACTTCGGAACCTTTGAGCCTGCTCTTTTTAAGTACTGCCTTTTTCTTTTCATCCTTCCACACACGCCAGACTACTGAGCACTTGATAGCATTGACCGCTGCACTTCTTGCTTGACTCTTTCAGCGTGATCAATGGACTCTTCTTGGTCTCCATCAAAAGTCTGCTTCCTGTCTGGCAGCAAACTTTTGAGGGATGGCCTTTTGTTTGAATTGCCAGGGCTGTGAGATGTTTCACTATCACAGTATTTCTCTTTAATTATTTCAACTGCATTTTATGCCTTGCCATTGATCTATAAACAGCTTTTTATTCAGATAATGTGACAGCTAGTGCCCTGCAGTGGGGGACTCAGGCTGTTTGAAGGGCAGGAGCGAAAAAATGAAATTGCATGACACCTTCTCCCCACCAGTAGATAGGTACACTATATATGGTGGATTAGTCTTCATATCTTCATCCCAGATTAAGATTATTCAACTTCAATTAATCAATCAATCATTCGTGGTTTGTCAACTACAGAGACAACCTGGATATCACATTTTCAGGCACATAGGAACACCTAGACGGTACATTTTTAAAATCTATTTTCTTGTTTGTACTGGAAACTGCATCCCATGACAGGGCACTGTATCCCATTTTTTTCACTGGACGGGCAGCCATCAGAGATATTTTTCTCTCCATCAAAAAGGCACTTCATCATGTTTGCTCACTTGAGAGGGCACCCTAGAGGGCACTTCATGAGTTATTTCCACCAGAAAGGCACCTCATGTTTACTCAATTGCCAAGGCACTACATGGCATTTTCTTGCTAGAAGGGCATCTATTAGGACATCTGCTCTCATTCCCACACATGGATGGACAACTTATACAGCATCGCATCATATTTTATCCACTGGAAAGGGCCCCTCATGTACGGGTGGCATAGAGGACCATTTTAAGGGCACCTGATAGGGCACTGCATCACACTCTCTCCACTAGAAGGGCACTTCATAACAGCACCATTTTCCATTGTAAGGGCACCTGATAGGGCACTGCATCACACTCTCTCCACTAGAAGGGCACTTCATAATAACACCCTTTTCCATTGGAGGGGTACCGACGGGGGCTGCTTAGACCTTTGTAAGGGAACCTTATAGGGCACTGCATCACATGCTCTCCTCTAGAAGGGCACTCATTAAAACACTTAATCAGATTCTCTTGTTCTACAGGGTACATCATTTCACATTGAGGTTTTTTTTCAGTTTTTTCATCGGGGGACATTTGCCCCCCGTTCCCCTCTTGAGTGCTATACGGGTAATGAGACAATTTTGCCTTTGTTTGGAAGACTGTTGTAAACGTAAAATCTCTGTAAATTTTAAGCTACCTGAACATATGGACAGAATATTTCTGTAATCAACATCAACCCCTTACCATTACTGCCGAACTACCTATTCAGCTTTTTTGATAGTTTTCATTTTGAAGAGTGGTACAGGTCGTGTCCATGGCAAGTGTTAATCCCTAGGGGGCGCTGCATGTAGAGCAGGGTTCTCCAACTCTGGACCTCGATTCCAAATCCAGGTTTTCAGTTCTCCCAGGTAGTTGTTTAATAATTACTGATTCTGATTGGTCAGAGGCTTCACACCTGACTGACAGGTAAAGGAAGGCTGGAAAATCAGCAGTGCTCAGATCTCAAGGACCGTGAGTTGAATAACCCTGATGTAGAGCATTCTTATCAGGAAGTAGCCAGGATCCTGGCCCTGTATTATTTGACTGATGTGACCAATTAGGAATTTAAAGCCTGCACAGAACCACACAGAGCGTCACCTGGGAAGCTCAGGCAGAACACGAGTCAGTCGGGTCAACTGGAGCATTAAAAGTGGAAGAGGAATCAGTCCTGCACTTCATTAATAAAAAGGCGGATTTACTGATCTCAGGCCACAATCTGATCAATTATTAAAAGCCTGCAGTATTTCCTTCCGTTCCAACCACTGGTGGTGAATTTAACTAGCAGTGCAGATGAAACTTAAAGCTGAAGAAGAGCAGAGGACAAAACAGACATCAGCAAACTCAGTGAGATCTGGAGGATTAATGGTATGTAGCCTGACTTCAGGTCTCTCAGGTCGTTAAAGTTGGCCTCTCTGACAATAAAGGATACTTTTGTGTGGAAATGCTACATTTGTGAGGACCGCCAGGATTTCCTGTATATTGCACCCTACTCCTCCCATGCGTTGCAACTTCAAAGTCTGGACTGAACACTTCAAAAGTTTTTATCCACAAGCAATAAGACTTCTCAACAACAGCACATAATGGACAATCTGCTACTACACACATTCACACCAATTCTCTCTCTCTCCTTCTGTGCCTAACCCTCCATTTCTACCTCTCTTGCATTTTTCACGCTGCTTTGCACATCTGCACCACTCACACAGTGTTGTTACTGCTTGTGTGTTATTGTTTTTTTGGTATTTTATATTTATTATATTTTTATTACACTCTATAAAATATAGATGTACCTAGCATATATAACATTCAGCATTTAAACAGCTTTTCACGCTACAAGCTACTTAAGATTAAAAGTAGCTAAGCTAGAGCCAAGCTACTGTTTTAATGTAGTAGTTAGCTAAACTGCAAGCTACAGAGAAAGTAGCTAACTACATCGAAGCTATTTCATCGGATAATACTTAATATTTCTGCTGTATGATACTCTTAAAGCAACTTAAAAAAATGTGAAACACTAAATGAAAATCTCTATATTTTTTTTAACAATGTAATATCAAATCACAATAAGGTTTCAACAGCACTTCACAATTGCGGTGTGAAAATTAGAAGGGTTACAACAAAAAGAAGAATCTGTCCAAGAACCAAAGTGCTCCTATGCATTTTAATGAAAGTGTCTAAAATATTGCTTGTCATGAGGTATTTTTCAATCCGTTAACATCGATCCCCAGAGAATTCAAGCAAAAAACACCAATCAGAAACATCTGGTAGCTGAAAATACTCATCTCTGTAAAGAGAGAAAAATAATACAGGTCGTATTAATCAGAAGGACATTATAAACAAAATCAACTTACACCCACAATCTGTTGGCCTGTTATTTTATATGCAAAAATTATGATATGTATACTCATGCTGGGCAACACTGAAGGGGCGTTGTCATGACCACATATTTGCGGTCTCAGAACTTCGTAAAGTCGATCAGTTAGAAGTCGCATTGGTCAAAAGTTGACAACGACCTGTAGTATTTTTTAACGATGTAGCTGTTGTGACCGAGCAGGGAGCTCGGACCGGGGAAGCAGGAGAGGAACACGAAGGATCGAGTAATACGGTATTTAATGGGGAAACGGAGCAGGGACATGGACCAAGCAAAGAACAAGCAGCACTACATACTGTAATCAGACTTCAATGACAGACCTCGGGAAATATACTATAACGTGGACTGAAATACACAGGACTAATTGGAAATAACACGAAACAGCTGGTAAATACGGGGATTCCACAGGAGGTTAACGAGGGGGCGTGGCACATGGGAGGATAGGACGAGCAGGGCATGACAGTAGCATTTTGCAACGCTACATCACTATTTGTAAAAAAAAAAAAATAGTCACTGGAAAAGCTACAGCATTTTAAAAGGAGCTGCGCTACTAATAAGCTACTGAAAAAGTTAGTAGCATCACTAATTGTAGTTAGCTGAATATATTTCCTATTTATTTAACAATGTCGGTCAATCTGCCAGAAGAAGCATTTCACCATGGGTTGTATGAGTATGACCGCATGTGGTAAATAAAACTTTCAACTTGAGCTTTGGTACTATTGAGTTCCCAAAATAAAACACCGTAAACTAGAAAATGCAAACATGTAATGTATAATATGGGCACATTTCTGTATTGTCATATTAGACCTGTCACACAACATACCAGTGTATGACTAACACTACGGTTATTTAAATGCATGGATTTTCTGCACATGTATCAGTTTTTTTTCCCTCAGAGGCAGTCACTACAGCCAACTGATGAGTTCTTTTTGGTAAACCACCTGGCAGTCGGCTACACTGATACAGACTTGGTGTACAGGGTTGATATCCACCCGTCCACAACAAGCAGGATTATTTTGTCCTGGGCCAACTTCTTCTATATACTCCTGGGTTCAGTGTGCATCTGGATGTCACCAGATGATATGAAAGCTAATCTTCCTGCCAAGCTCAAGGACTTTCCAGACACTCAGGTAATCCTGGATTGTGTTGAGCTGAGGTGTCAGAAACCATCTTCTCTACCTCTCCAAAGTGAGATGTATTCCACCTATAAGTCCCACTGCACCAAGCTCTGATTAGAATGGCCCCATATGGAGCTATAACATTCATCTCCTCAGTCTTTGTTGGGTCAATCAGTGACAAAGAGCTGCTCAAGCAATCAGGTCTGAATGTCCTCTTGACTGAAGACATGTCTGTAATGGTTGATAAGGGCTTTCTAATTGCCGATTGTGTCAAATGCCAAGTTTACCGTCCACCATTCCTGTCAAGACAAACACAGATGCCATTAGATCAGGTAGCAGAGACACAGGCAATATCCCTACACAGAGTGCATGTAGAACAGACTACATAACACATTCAAGAAAACAAGCTTTATCCCTCTATCCAGTGCAGGCAATATTAATCAGCTTATTACTGTGGCTTCTCTGCAGATGAATTATGAAAACAAGCCCTTGCTAAGAAATGGGCTTGTTAATGAATCAGAAATTAATCTAGCCCTTTCATGCATGAATTATGACAACCTGAGTCAGGATTTTTTTTTCCTATGTGGTTTTATTTCTCTGAAGGGATGAAAAAAACAGCTGTTAACTTTTTTTCTTTTTCAACATGCATTTTTTCAAAAAGTTATTCACATGTCCACTTTAGTGAACTACATGCATTTGACTTGAACCCATCCTGAGGACCCTGCTCTCACCCACACCTTCACTCCCCAGGGTTCGGGTTTTTTTAGAATGTACTGCTTGAGTGACAGATGGCCTTTGAAGGGTATAATCTGCTCGTTAATTGCTTGAAATTATTCAGGGTCGACTGCTGAATGGAAGGTTTTCTGAAGTGTATCCAACACTGGTCTGATTTTGAACAGCTTATCAGCATTTCCTGGCTCTTGAGTGTAATTATCCACAAAGTGAATATATCTCAATATCAACCTCATATCTGTTGACTACCATGGCGTTTGCTATCAAATTAAGATGAAGACCTTCCTCTGATGACCAGTACATTCTCGATCTTGGGTACCTGAGATATGACATGACCATATTTATTTCTAGAAAAGTCTTCATTTCTTCGATTGTCACAGCCAGATTTTCTTTTCCCTTCTGGAGTGCATACAGGTTTGTGTTGTGCACTGTTTCATCGATCAGATGTGTGGAGAATAGATGCATAAAGACATCTATTGGTTCTGTTCCCTCAACATTCACTTTCCACTCTCCTAAAAAAGGAGGCAGGTTTCCCTCAAACTGGTTGTCTTTGGCTTTCCAGACATTTCTGCCTCTGTACTGTATTTGAGTACAGCTCCCTCAGCATCTTCAGCATCCTCAGCTCCTTCATGATCCTCGGCTCCTTCAACGTCCTTATCTCCCTCAGCTCACTGTCACTATCACTAGCATTTGCTAAACCATGTTTCTCTGGCAGCCACTCATCATCACTGCCACTAAAATCATCATCACTGGACTCTGAAGGAATTTCCTCCACTATCCTATAAGCCTCCCTATTCTGTACTGTACTCATACTCTACAAAATACAATGACAAAGATGGCAACTGTCACTCAAATAACAGAACTAATTTGCACAAATTTTGTTTTCTCAGTTAATGCCTCAAGATACATTTGATTTTCACTACAAACTTACTAGAAACAAAATAATTTAAAAACAACAAAGTTACAGCAATAGTATGACTTGTAGCTGAAAAATAGCTGACAATGCATGATGTCCAATTTGGTGGACACATGGCTAATCACAATTTACTCCTTATACGAAATCAATACCTGAAAAATAAAAGAATAATATTGTTTCTCAGACGTTACTTTATGTTGTCATATTTTTTTCTTACCTGCAAGGGTCTTCTAGAATAGAAGGATTGGCAAGATATTCCTGCTGTGATCAACTTTTCTGCCTGTCGGTCGGCCATCTTGGTTGATAGGAATTTTAGATGCAGTTACAACTGCTGCCCAGTGGGTGAAAGCCTATAGAGTGATGCAACAGCATCCACTGTAGTGGCTGATATGCATTTATACCATTGAGACCTGTGCATTTCCAATTTAATGGCTGTTGAATAGCTGTACACTGTAGTGACCACCATGCGTGAAAGGGCTAGGCTGACGTAAGCTGTGCCAGTTCAGGGAAGAGCTTTGGAACCTTGTTGCCTCTTCAGTTTTATAAGCCATGTTCAGGGATGTCTGCAGGCTTGGGAGGTGAAAATACTCCTCTTCAGTACACACCCACATACACATTGTTGGTGCAAGCCGATATCCTTCTAGAGGTAGAAGAGGATAGGGAGCTGCATCCTGATGCAGCATGAGGTGTCTTGTTCTCACCAGTGGCTGTTGGTATGAAAAGACACTCCTTTTCTACACTGTTTCAAACACAGATTCAGCTGTTTCCTTGTTACTCCTCATCCCCATAGTGGTGACCACTGGTCTATCCAGTATGCAGAACTTAGCAAATGCTTCTGCAACCTGAAACACTGCTGGATCTGGCAAAGGACCAACCATCCCTTTGTGAAGTCCATTCCTTCAAGACAACTGAAGACAGTAGTTTACACCATACATGATTAAAAGTGCATTATGATGATTTACCTGCTGTGACTTTACTTACTTCACTCCTTTATCTGCCGTGTGATTTGATTTGGGCTTAGTTACAGTCATTTCACTGATGGGTCCTGGCTTTACGGCAGGTAACAATTTTTATGCATTTAGAACAACAAGAAATACCTTTTGGGAGGTCTACAAATAATTAATACCTATTTAGGCAAAGCAACATACAATATAATGGTATAAGGTAGAAAGGTAATAAATTCATACTTCTTATACTTTTTAAATATTACATAGTTAGAAATAAAAATATTCACAAACCAGTAAATGAGAAACCTGCATTTGCCTTTCATTACAACCCTATCTTCCGACTGTGTGGTTTCTCACTTTTCTTCATCGTTCTGAAGCAAAGTTCCCTCATGCTGACCTCTCCTGTGACCACATTGTTTGACACTGGTTAGCACTAATCAAAATATTTTGTTAATGTTAACGTTTCACAAGCACTTTCTATAAACACTGGTGTAAAACACTGCAGAGCAATGTATATGATCTAACATGAAATTATAGCAAAATGACTAGGTTGGGTTTAAGACCTAACACCTAATGTACAGTATACAGCAGCATTAACTATAATAACCTAATGTAAACAACGTCAACTTAGGATCAGGATCAGTTTAAATTCTCTCTCTGTTTCAATGATCTTAGCCTAATAATTTGTATTGGAAAACCAGGTCCTAATGTACAGCATAGCATGCCATTTAAAATGTGAAATTTAAACTAGCATTATAAAAACGGTAACATGTTCTCCATTATACAAAATGAAGAATGTTTTATTTTATGAAAAAAGAATCTTTGAATACAAAACTTCTTAGAATTGACATGCTACTACACAATACATGTTTGTTTACTATGCATGGTGGTTCATGTTTTATAAAAGGAAAATGATAAGAATTATTGTACAATACTACTATTACTAAAAGTTTTCATATTATCCTTTAATAGTCCATAATAAAGTTTAAAATACAGCACTATCTAAATCACTTAGTACAGTAATTACAGGCAACTTCCTGTCAAAGCACAGCATGGTGCAAGCAGGAGAAAGATGACAATCCACAGAGAGGCTTACGAGACAACAGGGGTTTATTAAGGAAACTGAACAAAATGGGGATGGCACACACAAAATTACATCTCACAATGCCTCGCTAAGCAAAAGAACACAGGCAAACACTTTAATACAGACAACTGGGCTAACATGGGGATAGGTGTGGCACATAAGGCAAAACAACCAATCAGCAGAGACGCAGGACAAGAATCAGCAGGAAGAACAATGAAAAAACACCGGCACAGGGAAATGGGCAACAGGTGGAACTAAGAACAAAGATGATCACTGAACTAAGAAGTTTAACAGACAAACTAGGAAACATAATTTGACACTAGGAAACTAAACCAAAGCAGAATAATTATAAAATCACAAAAGTACAAAACCAAAACAAAACACAAGGAGGGCAAATCATGGGAAGGAACTAACACATGGGAACAGTAGACTAATACTATAAACACTAGAAACAACAAAAACAAAAAAACAAAACAGGTGAGTCTGGTTTTAAGCCAACCTCAAACCCACAGCCAGCGGGTTTAATTACTGAGTTGCAAACTCAGCCCACTGAGCTATGCAGCAGGCCAGGGAGTAAGGAAAACTCAAGGGTTGAAGGAACCAGCAGGGAGGAGAACAGGATGGTCAGCCACACCTGCTGGTCAAACAGGGAAGGGACACAAAACGCAGGGTCGCACAGGCGCTGACCCTGACAACTTAGACTATGGCAGGGCAGAGTATATACTTCAGGGTGCCATTGTGTCCATTTCGTCCCCTGAACCTGCCTTCCAACACCCTCCCCCAGCAGGTCGGGTAAAACATGTGGCAGGGCAGAGTAGTCTAAACTTTCTACGTGACTATGGTAATATTTGATCAACTTCCAAATCATTTAACACCCTATTTTTCAGAACGTTATGTGGACGTTAAACGGGGGATACCTGTATTTATAAAGTAAAAATGAGTTAAATCCATACTTAGTATGAAAGAAAATGTCAGTCCAGGGATGACATAAAATGATAGAGGAAAGCTTTACCCCTGAGTGAGAACCCCACTGGGAGAGTAAGGCAGTGAATCAGCCACAGTCAAGGGGGCTGCTGTCCATGGCTGCAGCTTTTCAGACAGGCCACAGTGGTTAAAGAACTGTAGAGACAGATGGCCCTGTGTCCAATATTGCCTGCAGCCAGCAACCTTTTACATTTACTGCCACTAGTAATGGAACATTCCATGACACTGTGGAACGGCTGTTGGATTTCTTTAGCTAAGCACGTAGGCAGTTCTGCCAGAATCTGGTCATCTGATAAATCCAATGCAGCTTTGTAAACTTACAGTACATAGCTGTAAGCCACTCCTCAATGTACACTCTGCTATTAGCAGAAGAAAATCTCTGGGGCCAAAGGAGGGTTATGTAGTAGGGACGAGAGTGTCCTTGTCACACTGAGTCATGGGCAGAGTCTGCAGGATGACTGGAAGCTGGTGTGGATGTTACTCTAGTAGGCATATGTAGGGGAGTTGGTAGCTCACTGAGTGATGCAGGTGGGGATATGGGGCGGGTCATCGTCCCTGAGAGTGCCAGGAACATAACCGTCTAGTCAAGATGACTAATCGAGTCATTTAAACAACCCCGAAGCATGGAAACTTGTAGTCACAATGCCTGTGCTCTTGCCTGTATAGCATCAACAATCAGGCTAGGCCTACCGGTCCTGGTCATGGGGCATGCCCCAGTATCCTCAGAAGGGTCAGCAAACCTGTACATAACTGCCTTATATACAGTAGATGTTTAGGTAAGGGACACAAATCTAAACTCTCCCCCACTAACAACTAACTAACAGGGTAATTCAGGTAAAACATTGCGGTTCAACCAGAATATTCCCCATACAGCAGCAGTAAATACCCCAAAACAATAATACAACCCATACACAAAGTCAAAAACAGGTTACCTAAACCATTAAATATATCTTCAACACAGGGGAATTTCACCTGCTTGTCAAGGTCAGCACCTGTCTGTCCCAGCCTTTCGTGTCTCCTCCTCATTTGGCCAGCAGGTGTCGCTGGCCATCATGTTCTGCCTGTGCCCAAGTCCTTCATGTGTTTCCCCAGCTCCCTGGATTACTGCATGGTGCTATGGGTTGAGTGTGTGGCTGTTAACCCTTTAGCTGTGTGTTCGAGCCCAGTCGCCTAGTGTTTTTCCAGTTAATGTTTTCTATTTTTTGGTATTTGCTAAGCTTTCTAGCTTTAGAAAGCTGTGTTTAATTGTTATTAATTCCACCTGTTGACCACACCTGTCCTGCGTTCTCATGTTAACCCGTTTTATTTAAGTACCTGATCCTGCTCCATTCCTTATGGTGTCATTGACTATGTTTTTCATGATTCTGTGATTATGGTAATTTGGTTCTGTGCTGTTTGCTTCCCTGCTTGTTACCTGTGTTACCAGTTTTCCTATTGTATTCATCTTTTGTTCTGTTAATTGTACCCTTCCCATGTTTAGTTTTGACCCCTTGTGGTCATTTTGGTTGCAGTGATCCTAGTGTTCTCAGTATCTGTAATAAACCCTTGTTGCTTTCTGGAGCTGCAAGTGGATCGTCGTCTCCTTTTTCATGACTGTTAGTGGTGGGCGGCTCGATCCAAATATTGATAATATCGATAATAATGTTGATATTGATCAATACCAGTTTAATGAAATCAATACTTCAGTTTCAACTTCTCTCCTGAATGCACTGCGGCTGTCTGTGTAAGCGCTGCTGTTCTCAAATGCCGCTCCCAGCTGTCACGTGACTCCGCGGCGCCAGGCAAGCAAACAGGCTCACACACACACACACACACACACACGCACACACACACGCACGCACACACACACACACAGTATAATATTTATAATAAAGAATTGTAATAGTGGGTCGCTGAGCTATGCTCACAATAATTAAACAGCAGAGATAGTTTGGGGTTTAATCATCAGATGGCGTTTATTACACCCGTACTACTACAACCCGCACACTGGCAGGCACACATACACACACACTACGTACAACAATAAGCATTAACCACTATACATGACATAACACACAGCACATTTACAATCACACAAGCGATTACTGAGAACTATTTACACGCTGACATCAGTCCAACATGCCGCGCTGCCCGTCAGTACCTCCGCGCTGCAGTATTTATTTACTCATAAACTTTGCCCAAATTCTGTCCTGGGTTTTAACTAATTAATAAAAAAACACTTAAAAGTAATGAAAATTAATTCAGCTTTAGCAATTTGATGATGCGTCCACCTTAATTATTAAATGTATCGATATCAGTATCATATTGGCGGTACTTGCCCTGTATTTACTTGGTATCGGATCGATACCAAATCTTGTAGTATTGCACACCACTACTACCTGTACAATGCCTCGAGTTTGTGAAAGGTACCCCCAAGTTCATAACACAGCTGTAGTGTTGTGTAGAGGAAGGCCTTGACTGGAGAGGATTGCACAGTCACAAACACGGCAAATTTTCTTGGCCTCAGAAAAAGGAAAAAAAGAGAATGTCTTTGTCTTTTTCCACGTGCAACAACAAAGTCCAGTCCTGAAATGAAAATAACTGTTGCCAGTTATGAACTACGTGTATGAAAAGAAGAATGGACATCTGATCTGCAGCACCTGGCCAAATCCAAAGTCTCACAAAATTGTGGCCTCAAAATACCATATAATAGTATGGTATCTCGCCAAAAAAAAATCAATTTGAGGTTTTAACTGAATTTTACCAAAACAATAGAAACAATAGAAAAAAATGAAAAGTTATATGTAACCCAGTCGACTCTATGTTATTTTACATCAATTATTATAGCAATTCTTTGGGCCACAGCAGCACTGTTATCCATGTGACGTCAACACAGGAAAATGAAGGAATACATGGACAGTTGGGCAAATATAGCAGTGACAGTTGTGCAAACATAGCAGTGAAGACAAAAAAGAATACCACCTTAAAAGTCCTTTAGTCAACCAACTCTGTCCACCAGTCCCTGTTGAGGTGCCACTGTGACGAACTTCAGGGTATTCCCCCGCTTCTTCCTGCCAGTGCTTACACACCTTCACCTTGATGACTCATAGCTGTTGTGCCAGGTATAACTCAAATCATATCATTAAATTCACAGATGACACAACAGTGGTGGGTCTCATCAGCAATGATGATGATTCAGCCTACAGAGAGGAAGTGAACCAACTTCAACAACAACCTGTCACTGAATGTCAACAAGACGAAGGAGATCGTTGTTGACTTCAGGAGGAAACACCTAGAACATACTCCACTTGTAATCCACCGCAAAGCACCAAGTTCCTGGGGGTGCATGTTACGGATGACCTGACATGGATTACAAACACCACCTCCCTTGTCGAGAGGGCACAGCAGAACCTTCACTTTTTACGACAGATGAGGAGAGTAAACCTTCCCCCTCCTGTCCTCACAACATTCTACAGAGGCACTATAGAGAGCATCTTGACCAGCAGCCTCTCTGTCTGGTATGGCAGCCGCACTGTTTTGCACCCTACAGTGAGTAGTGAGAATGGCGGGGAAAATCATCAGAACCACCCGAGATCTGTACTTGTCACGCTGCCTAAGGAAAGTCACCAAGACAGTCAGAGACCCCACTCTCCCAGCCCAAGGACTGTGCAACCATCATGCAAATGCTACAGCGGGATGCAGTGCTAGAATGCCAGACTCAGTAAGAGCTTCTACCCACAAGCCGCCAGATTACTGAACTCCATCTAACACCCAACATGCTGACCTGTTGCAACTTTTGGGAGAGTTGAATTCCTGAACACACACAGATTATTTGAATAAAAATTTTATGAAGTCACTCTATTAATAAGGTTCTCTGTCTATCTGTCCATTATGGTTATCTGCTGTTGTATGGCGTCCATTGTCTTATGTCTATATTCTTACTTTGAGCCTGGGGAAATGCAATTTCGTTCAGCTGTGCACTTCTTGCTGTATAGTCTGAATGACAATGAAGTTCAGTTCAGTCTTGGAGGTATGGGAGGTAGGCTGAGTATTATTTTACTGACTGGGGTCAGCAGATACATGGTTATCATCAATAGTCCCTCCATACACCCTTATTCGCTGCACTCCCCTCGCACCGTGCCCACGCATCACGTGGCCAGCAACATCGTCACCCTAAATCTAGATAAATTGGACTTGGTGGATACGGTCGCTATCGGTGAAGAAAAAAGACTGGTTTGCAAATCTATGGGCATGGTTTACAAATCTGTGAGCACCGACTTAAACATGCCTGCATTTTTCCTCATCTGACACTAGGGTGGTTCTGTGTAAAATGTGACTGGGGAAAGAGCTAAATTCAGAAAATAGCGATGGTATCGGTTTCATTACTTTATATTCATGTAATAAATATGCAAATATAAATTAGATGGTAATCTGCCTGAGACATAAGGAAAAGGGAAAAATAGGTTATAATGATCATCCTCATACAGTGATGAATTTCACCCGGAAAGACGATATCACTGAAAGCAGTTTCCAATGTAATAATAATAATAACATAATAATAATAATCCGCTAATAGTACACTATGTCTGAACCTGACATGTTCATAAGTACTTTTCTGCATCAAAGACCATTTTATAAGTCTGAACTTTGGCATGGATTTGACCGTATGCACAGTCGAAGATCATATCTGTGTGTAAGAACATTTTATAAATGAGACCACTGCTCTACTGCCTGGCAGCTCAACATCAAGGTATCGAGTCATCCAAAGCTTTCCCAGAGAGCAGCACTAGATGGCTTTCATCTACATGGAAAAATATGATGAATCGTCTTTTGTTTTTCCTGTCTCATCCTATAAACCCCCTTTGAAAAATGAGATAAGTCCATTATAAGGCCAAGATAAGTCAAATATTTGGAGGCAAACAGAAGGAAATCACAGAATTATCCTTAGAGAGCTGTTGACTTTACATAGTTGACAGAGCCAAAGCTCACAGAGAGGCTGCAAACCCTCATCACCTCAAAAAAAGTCAGTGACGCAACATGCATTTCTATTCCACTGCTTTCATTTACCTGACAGTCCTGAATGGCCAAAATTATGCTTCACTATGCATATAAATGTGTACGGGATCAAGTTTGGAGCACAATATTATATATCAGCACAGGGGTGTATTGTAGATACCATGGGAGAAAATTAAAATTTTAACTTATCTTTACAGAATATAATTAACAATTAATAACACTTATCCCTTTCATTATTAAGAAGAAATCAACATGGGCAGAGTTTGGGTCGGTGGTGGTGGGGGGGGGCAGTGTGTGTGTGGTGCTTGTTTGGTGCCTGCATTAGTCCTTAATGGCTTAATAAAAGATTTACATTAAGTGCACTTTCATAATTAATTTATACTGCATTCTTAGAACATAGAATAAGCAGCAAGTCAGTATACCTTATAATTCATTCATAGAACATTCAGTGCACCTTCATAATGCATTTACAATGCATTCATAGAACATTAATAAGTAGCTTGTAAGTATACCTAAACATGTCTTAAAACATTGCTTTTATAACACTTTCAGTGAACAAGACATAACAGCTGTAATAGGTGTTAATGTCAAATATAATCGCATAATGTATACGTGCATACTGCTTATTAATGTTCTATGAATGCATTATGAAGGTGCACTTAATTATTCATTGTCAAATAGTAATATACATTTTCTGTTGGAATCTTTTGATAATAGTGACTTTGATTCCATAATCACTTATCTGGTACAGGGTCACCCTGACATGCTTATGATTAACAGAATAACAAACCACTCAAGACAATATTTTCAACCCACTTTAGGCATCATTTTGTTAAATTCCCCTCCTGGCAGAAAAAAAGGCTGCTTCACGTTTTTACTGAGACAGATATTGTGTGTTTCCAAGCAAAACATCTCAAAGGAGTTCCATGAATACTTGAATGAATTTGCAATTATGAGCAAGACAAAGTAGTTTTTGACATTTTCAGAGCTCATAACACTACGGAGCCGTCTGTTTTATTTAATTTCTGAGGAGCAATCATGAAAACTGAATTTCATGAAAACTGGAGTGATATGACAATTGAGATATACAGGACTCAGAGCAGTGTTAAAAAGAGAGAAACACAGACACACAAGCATATGCATACGCACACACACACACACGCAACACACACACAGACCTGTAGTCATATATTTGTGCGGTCCGCCATTCATTCCTATGAGTAAAACCCTAATCCCTGCAATGACAACCTTAACCCCTACCCAGTCCTAACCTTAACCACAGGTAACAAATACAAGGCAGTTTTAGCTTTTTGATTGCAATCACAAATTTTTATAAAATTTAAGTTCCGCCCTTTGTGGGGACCGAAAAATAGTTCCCACAATGTCAAAATAACAGGTTTTCATCGCTTTGTGGGGACATTTGGTCCTCACAATGTAATGTATCTCTCTCTCTCTCTCTCTCTCTCTCTCTCACACACACACACACAGAGGCACACTCTAGCAATCAGAACAAGCAGACAACTATGTGAGTCTTTTAACCTTTCAATGAAATTCTGAATAGTGTCATGCCTTGAGGTTTAACTACAAAGTGGTCGCAATTTCAGTCATTGGCAGAGAAGAGTAAACTGTCAAAGGTAAATAACAGATTCAGTCACAAAAAAGCAGGAAAGAATAAAGCAGAAAAACAGCATCAATTGTCACCTCTGCAGAAAGAGGAACTGTGGAAAAAAAACAGTTCTGCAGGGACTGAAAGAGAATTATATAGCCATACAAACTTACACATCACGACAGGTCATGTGACCCTGATTCCTTGCTTCACTTGTGATAGCAACCTAGTGGCCAGATCTGAGGCTTAATTAATTGTTTATTGACCTACATATATCTTACCAAATAATTCTTATTTATCTTCAGATTTATGCATTTATAAGCATATAATAAAATGCTATGCTTTAATCCTCTGGTGTATATCTGTATATCTAATTGTGCTCTGTCTCTAAGATTTGGCCTTTAAAGAGATTATTAGAACAGAAACAATGAAAGTCATTTTATGAAAGCCGGTATAATTGTTTTGGATTAAAGACCAAAAGCACGACTGATGTGAAG
>JAODJU010000045.1:7072075-7088256 GCA_026776725.1 Gnathonemus echidnorhynchus | reverse complement strand
TTTTTCCCCAGCGATATTTTCTCTCCAGTTAGACAAGCTCACTGCATATGTTCCCTTTTGATCCCTACAAAACAGAAGAAGGCATTTTATTTGTTCTAAAGTCTTTGGAAACAACTACTGCTTTTTTTTTTATGAGCATGGCATTTTGCTTGGGTAATATTTGCAGAAAAAATTCTAAGCTCTGTCATGTCAGTGTCACTTTTGATTGGAGGAGACAAAATGTCAAAAAACAAAGCATTTCTTTGATTGACAAATAATGAATAATAGGCAACCAGAAACCATCAGACAGCCTGTTGTCAGGCTCCTGCCATTTCGCTCACCCAGGCCATTTGAAACCCTGAGAGTTGGGGTGAGCATTAGACCCCTGAGCAATGCTGAAAACCTGGAATTTCCAAGGAGAAAAACAAGACTTACCAACCCAGGTATGTAATGTTCAATGACTTAGCATTCTGCAAAAACTGCCAGATAGAACTAAAAATGGTGTTTAGCCTTATGGTGGAGAAAAACAAGTCACAATTGCAAGTGCTAGGCTCAGAGCACATGACATGTTTGGGCTTTGGAAAAAAAAAAGTTGAGTTTTGATGAGAGCAATCTCAAAATGAAAGCTTTGCCCTCTGACTTGCAGCCAGACTTGCTGACAAATTGATAACAGATGGAGGTAGCAGCAGCTGAGCACATTAATACAGAGAGCATACCGTTTGTTGAGAACCTCCATCGCCATCCAAAGTATCTGCTGTCTTTGGTCCCCAGGCACACTGCAGGGCACAATGAATATCAGAGACGGGCATGGCAAGAAAAACACTGCCCTGTATGCACACTGCAGTCCTGGGTCTGGAGCACACAATGGTGAGCACTCAATGCAAAACATTCACTTTGGCACATCTGACCAAAGGAGCTCAGGACAGCTTTCCACCTTCTAGCTCATAAACCAGTTCCAACAAACTGAATAAAATGTTATTAAAACATTTCTTTATATAATATCTGGAAAAGATTCTAACATATCAGAACAGACTGGCATCCCAGCCAGGGTGTCCCCCGCTACTGTCCTGTGTCACCAGGGACAGGCTCCAGGCCTCCCACAAATCCGTACTGGATCGTGGATCGTGCAAGATGGGTGGTTTTATCTGTGGATGAATGAATATCAAAAGAGCAACTGACCTTTGAGTACATGTAATGATATTTTCAGGGGAATTTCAGGCATTTTTGAGGCACTATCATCAGTATCGTGGTTTGCATCTTCCAGCTAGTGACAGCTATCCTCCACTTAGTCATTTCAACATAGATGTAGCAATTGTAGAAAGTATCTGGGCTGTCTTTATTAGGAATAATGTGAACTTTCAAACAACATCTAGAATCCATATGTGTTTACGATATTATGGGCCTGACCTCCCGTTCTGGGTTTCAAGGGCTAAAAAGTGGGTTTAAGTAGCACTCCGGACATCAGTAATGTTTCCTAACATACTATTGCTTAATTATAGATTACCATATTATTCAGGTAAGCATGACTGACCCACTTCACACACTCATATCTAACACTAGACAGAAATCAGCCGCTACTGTTTTTTCATGGATGCTGTCTATAGGAACCCAGTTGCAAAAAAATGCAGCTAAAAAGAAACTAAATGCCTAATTGCATGGTGTTTCCTGCTGGAATCTGATCGGGAAGGTAGAAGGAGACAGCGGGCCAAGAGGCTTGGAAATGGATTGCTGCTCATTTCCTCTTCTTTCATTGTTTTTGAATACAAAGACATTAACTAAAATAAGACATTCAACAAAATGTCCTTAATCTTGTCTTTATTGGTTAGATACATATGGCAAACAGCTAATAAGTCATATGGTATTTGTGGTAGAAATATATGATGACAGTGTATTAAATATTTGTAGAGGTAATTACTTAGTCTTTCTAATATTGTAAGAACAGTTAAATTGTAGCAATTTAACTATTCAAATGTAGACTACAGCTTACACTACTGAAATACACAACAGAACATAATGAATTGCCTGCCAGTCAGTACTGCCCCACCTGGCTGAAGGTGGCCTGACTCTTCAGGCCAGAAGGTGAGTGACACTGGCCCAATCTGATCCAAGTACTTGCTCTCTGGGAGATTCTCAGCTGACCAAAGTGCCGATCCTAACCAGCCAAACACCAGAAGGCAGTCAGAAGGACTCAAACTGTCCATTTATTGACTCAAGACCCAAAACTATTTATAGAAAAATTTTGTCCGAAACAAAAGTAGAGACATCGTCAAGAAAGGTTGTCTGCCCCTGAACTGCTCACTCAAGGTCTTTCAACAGAAATGCCTCAGGAAAGCACTCAACAAACCATTCATCCCTGAGGGTTGGACCATTTGACAGTGCAGAGATATCTCAAAATGACATTGATCAAAAAAGTACTTATTAACATTTCACATGGCAATTAATCTTTCACACAACACTCAACGAGCAAAGTCAAAGTCCATAATAGAAATTTCCATTCCAAAAATGTTTTCCCCTTAAAAATGCACTATATCTAAAACCCCACAAAAATAATTATGCTTGTGCCTCATCTATGCAACCATTAACTGACTCACTCAGGAGCCACGGATCATATTGGAGAACAATTCAGAAAGCATCTAAAATTGTCGGTAAACAAACAATAGTAAACCCGTCCCATGACCAGCCTCTCCTTTACTAGCATGTGTCAGCTAGCGGAGAGAGTTATAACTGACACAACTGATTTTTCCTGGTAACACTTTACTTAAAGCAGCAATCATAATCCATTATAGATAACTTCATAATGCATAACAATGCAATTATAAAGTATTATAAACACCGCTATAACTTTTTATAAAAAAAGGCATAATGCATTATAGCCATGTTTATTATGCAGTAGAAATGCTCTATGAAGAGCTCATCTATAATGCACTATAGATATCTTCATAATGCATTAAAATACTCAGTATAAGACATTATAATGCATTATGAAGGTATCTATAGATGAGCGCTTCACAGAGTATCCATACTGATCAATACTTTATGAAGGCTCATAATCTCATTGCGATTGCTTAACTGGTGTAAACCAATGGAAATCAATAATATGACTGCCAGGAAGTGGTTTAACCAGTCAGTGACTGACAGCAAGTGATAATCAAAGTCTGAACCCAAAGCCTTATTTCTCGAGTCATTACTTATCATACGTCAGGCTTTTGTTAGATTTACTGAGTACTTTACACTACAGTGGATGTACTGTAAGAGGTCTACATACCCCTATTGAAATGGCAGGTTTCCATGATATAAAAACCAAACCAAGATAGATCATATCAGAAAATGTTTCATGTTTTATGTAATATATAAATAAGTTTAAAAAGAAATCATTTAGAGGAAAAAAATAAAATTGGTTTTTATTTTTACGAACCTGGTTGCGTAAGTGTGCACTTTTTTGATGCACCTTTTGATTTTATTCCAACACTTTTTGGGTCTGTCAGCTTGGCACATGTCTTGGCACTATATTCCCACTCTTCCTTGCAAAAACGTTGCAGTTCAGTCAAATTGCGAGGGCGCCTCCTGTGCATGTCCCACTTCAGGTCACCCCACAGATTTTCAACTGGATTCAGGTCTGGGCTCTGGTGGGCTATTCCAAAACATCGATCTTCTTTTGGTGAAGCCATTCCTTTGTTGAGCACCATCCTAGGTTGCTCCTTGCCTTGTGCCTCTAGCTTCCAGTATAGGCTCTGTACCCCACACAACCCTGTATTGGACAAGCAGGTCCAGGAAATTGATGGATGGATCACATTTCTTTGTTGATTTGGATGTATGATTTTGGTCATGGCATAGTGAAAGGTGAAATTCCTCTTCAGCTTCCAAACGCCTTTTATTTGGTGTTCGGTCAACTGGAATTCGGAGCTATTCTTGATTCCCTTCTCTTGGCCAAAGCCCCAGATATGGCTGAAGAACAGCAGCCCCAAGGCATGATGCTGCCCCCTACCATGCTTCACTATGACCAAAAAGTACAACCTTAATCCCATCAGACCATAACACATTTTCCCACATGCTTTGGGGGGATTAGATGTAAATCTTGATTGACTTTTGTCTTGCTACTGTACCCCATATTCAGATCAAACTCTACACATCCTGTATGTGGCGTAAAACCAAAGTTCCAGTTCCACAGCGCTGCTCTGCCCCTTCAGCTGGCAGGTAATCATTATTTGATTAAGCAGCGAGCCAATTTCAGGACTAATTTTATTATTTATCTGAATGACACATTTTAAATATGGCATTATGGTCCTTCCCAGGAAGATGCTTACAGTAGCTTATTTTGCCTGGAAAATAACATTAAGCTAACTGTTATCCGATTGCTGCTACATCCATAGGTCGGAGAGGGACACTTCAATTAAATGTCATCAGCATACAGTTGCTTAGATTCCTTTAAAAACAGAATTGCTCTGTCTATCTTCAGTCGGATTCTGCAGTTTACAGCAAGATGGAGCATAGCGCTCTCCGGCCTGGACTGCTTCTGTCTCCCAGTCAGTGTTCACAGTTAATTACAGCTTTAAAGTTAAAATAACAAACCTGGAAAATCACGACATTGAAAAGTGTTAGCCGTGACAGATTAATTCACAAAAAGTGAAAATTCATAAGCAATGGACATGAAAATTTATTCAGAGCACAGAAGTTTTTTCCCTTGCAAAGAGTTTGTGTTTTTACTTTCAAAGGTCTTCAGTATGTAAAATCCTCGCTATGAAATCATCTGCATTCCCAAGCTGTGGATATCCCTGCGGTCCTACTGTGATTGTGATGCACAGGCTGGATTTCTCAGCTTGTCCTCCTTATTAGACAGACATCCCCTTAAACTTGTGGGTGCAGTCACTCCAGTTCACAGACACTCATCTTCTGTTGTCGGTCCAGACGGGCCCAAACATCGGAGGCCAGTTTTAGCCTGGAGCCTTTCATTGAAAACTTGATCCAGAAGCCTGTTCCTGTGCTTTCGGACTCGGTTACCAAAGGCTGGAGTTTTCTGCTTCTTATGCTATGGTCATGGCTCTGCTCAGAATCCAGCCAAAAGAATAAGAAAAACAGAATTTTGAAGGAAGTCTGAGAGAAAATTGTAAAAACATTACAATATGTTTCATTCGATATATTCAGTTACGTCTCACTGTAAGGGTGTACACTGGCATGAATGTTACCTGTGTTGTACAAGCATATGAGCCAAAAGCTAACGTGAAACATGGAAAGGACGTGGTCATGCTCCACTCATACCTGAGACTGAAATGGAACCCACAATCCTGGATGCATCAGGCATGAGTCTCTGCTGAGCTGACGTGCATCCTTAGGAGAATTTTATTTTTCACAAAAAATTAACACACTTATATGAACATTTGATGACGCTACATATCCTGACCATTTTCTCCTTACAGCAGGTCTTGCATGTGCTACAATCCTCCTACTTCAAAAGAAAATTACAAGTTCTTTTCACTACACAAATGAGCTTGAGAGGCTTCTACAATAAGAACTGGGGGCATAACATCATCCCCCAGTATGACCAGCAGGGGTCGCTGCCGGTCCACTGGATCCCTCCTAATTTTCCCCAGTTGTGTCTTCTCATTACTCCCAATCCAGTTGTACTAACCATTCACACCTGACATCATGTCAGCCCCTGGTTAGTCTTTATATACGTTTGGTCAGTGTCTTCCCATTTTGATCCCTCATGGTCCAGTTTGTTTTTGTGCTCCTGTTTGTGTCTATTAAAGCCCCTTTCTTTGTTAGCCCCAGCCCTCGAATTCTTTGTTTTTTCCCAACGTAACAGAATGACCAAACTCCCCAAACAATACCACAACTTAACCAGGGAGTCGTGGGAACTCCGTGCTTCAGTCTCTCTTGCACCCAGCCTCCTTCCTCAGCCCAAGCCCCTTGTCCGCATATGTTGGTGGTTCATGGACAACCTGCTGATTGATCTGCTTAGTGACAGTGATCTGGAAGAGCCCAATGACCCTGATGAACTTGGTGAGCCTCCCGCTGAGTGGATTGCCCTGCCAGTGCTAACCCCTTACTGGTTACAGTACTGGGAGAGGAGACCAGAGGTCCTGAGGCCAATCCTGGTCCAGACCTGCAAATCCGTGACCCAGAGAAGTTCCCCAGTCTCAGTGAAGAGGGCTCCCTTTGAGCTAGAGGAAACCATGCTGATTCTGCCCAAGGCTCTTGGTCCAGCAGAGCTTGCTGCGGTCCCACTGCACACCACTTCTCCAGAGCCCACTGGCTGCATGCTGCAGCTCAGCCCACTGGCCCTCCACAGATTGTCGCAGTTCAGCCCTCGTCTAACCCCGTGTAGCCCGAGCCCACCTCGTCTGACCCTGTACCTCCAGAATCCTGTGCAAAAGGAGCCTCCAGAACCCTGTCCCAGGGTGGCCGCCGTCGCTTCTCCGGGACTTTACCCAGGAGAGGCCGTCCTTGTCTGCTGCACCCCCAGAGGCCGTGCTCCCGGCCCAGAGAGAACCATCCATGCTCCAGGGCCGACCCTGAGAGGACCAGAGACACATAATCGTACACAAAATTTACATTTTGTTGCAAATCTCAGTTTTCAGTTCATGGTTCAGTGCAATATTGGTACAGCAGGGAAAATGAAATTTTTAAATAATTTACAACTGTAAACAAACCAAACAAAAGGCATCATATCAATCATAAGAAACTAAACCTTCTGTTCTCTTTTACCGAGTATGGTTGTATAGCCCTATAGCCATTGGGTTAAGGGGTCACCTGAACCCCCCAACCTGCCACCCAACTGCTGATGTGCTTCTGTTCTTAAGACCGGTAAGTCCAGATCCAATCCACCGGCCACCTAATACTGTCCTTAAGAAGTGGAGCAGAAAGTGAAATTCCCTCTCTGTGCTACCCCAGAAAAGGCAGGCAAACTGCACCACCTGACTGCAGGTTGTAATATAACAGAAATACTATCTAAGCAAACAAGCCGAATGGAAGTTATGCAACACAAGATAGTCTGGAGGAAATATGCCCCCCACCACCATCTAATATCAAATGAGACACCTGTGGAGAAAATCACTACCTTCTGATGCAACTTGCAAAATTAATGAAAATGCAATTTAATTTCAGGATTAGACTTCAGTTCCAGGTAACTAGAAAAAAATTACATGACATGGAGGAATACATACAGTAATAACAGAATGCCTTTTGTTACCCAGCATTTAAGGAAGTTAAAACCAGGGTGAGACCCTGCAAGTTTTAGCAGACCTGTTACTCACCTTGTGTACAGGAATACATACCAGTGTCAGGATCACAGTCCAGTCCGGGCCCAGAACCAAGTTTATAATTAGTAATGGTGTTTCAATGATTCATTCAAGAGATAAAAAAAATATATATTAGATCCAAAAAGGAAAACAGCATGATGCTATAAAGTCACAAGAGCAGCATTATATCCAGATCATTAAACACACATTTAATAAAAGTTTCAGATCAGCTACCTTCTATAACACCTTCTGGATGAACTGTGAGGAGGACTTAGGGCAAGGCCAAGAGGGTCTCCTTCAAAAGCAGAGCTCACTAACAACTTAAAGTAGAGACAGGAGCACAATACCAACAGCTTTCTTCTGCAGATCATTACTAATCCATCATATGCTGAGACAGACTGAAAGGCCACAATCAAGTTAACTTTCTACTATTCTGTATCCATACATATATGTATCACTAACTTATGGCCAATTTATCTACACTACACAAAGGATGCTGGCGCTGTTGTGGTTGGATACAGACCCCCTCCATCTTCAGGTGTGTGCACTTTTTATTTCAGAACTTACTCTACAAATTCCAGCCTGCAGCTACATGAGCTTGCTTCTGCACTTAATTTTCTCCTAATAATTGGCTGCTGTACAAATTCATTTTTATCTCTGCTGGTTGAGTTTCATTTCTACTGAACCTCACTCATCTGCCTCAGATCTTGCACACCAGGTGTTATGTTCTTCTTTTCTGCTCATTTTAGCCTCCACAAGACGCCTTGCATCAGAACACTTTAATAAGCGACTCTCAGAATACCCTAAAGTCTGTTTTCTACCACAAATGTTTATTTCACCTGCAGGGGGGTATGGGGGTCCAGTGCATTGAGAAGTACCCCCCAGTTCAGTGCTAGTATGTAGTTCACACCAGTTAATGAGAGTAGCCGCCCTTTGACTTCAGATAAGGAAATGGACTCTGACTGTCTGTGCCTACGCTTTGAAATCAGTTCAGCATATCCAGCCTTCTTGAAGACCTGGAGTGGGGTGCTGGAAGGAACTTTAACACAATCAAGTTGAAGCTGTTATTGGGAGGAATGGGCTGCCCACTCCTAACTTGAGTGGTGGTCTTTAATTGGACGTCTGTATTAGACACATTTTGTCCATAACAAAAGCCAGGTTGAAGCACAAGGGTGCTGAAATGTTCACCTGGCACCATTACGCTGTAGATCAAAGATTGATTTTGTAGTCATATCAACAGATCTGCAATCATCTGGGTGAAGAGAGGAGCTGAACTGTCAACTGATCACCACTTGGTGGTGAGTTGGGAGAGATTCTGGACAGATTTGGTAGACCCATAAGTACAGTAAGGGTGCGCTGGGAGCATTTGGTAACATTTGGGCCCTTTTCAGGAGATCTTCAGCTCACACCTCTGGTAGAACTTACAGCATCTTGCATTCCAATGGGCCATTAGGTCCCTATATAACCGGAGCAAGAGTTGGGTTGAGGCCATGGTTCCCAACAGAGAATGGATTGCCTTGTCCAGATTGGGGATGAGTTACTTCTTCAAGCAGAATTAAAGTGTCTTGGAGGCTTGTTCATGAGTGATGGAAAAATGGGGCAGCTGATGTGGTTTAAGCATCTATCTAGGATGCTTCCTAAGCTGTTTTCACAGATGAACTGTGGATATTGTCCAGAGAATCAGGTCCTGACCGAGATTCATTCACACCTATTAGAAATCACTGTGTTTTGTTTCCAGCACTACTGACAGAAGTTCTTTGTGTAAATCACCCTTGGATGATTGTATTCTTCTGTTTTTGCACTAGTCAAATGATAGAAACGTCATCAACCAGCCCACTTGCTAAAAATAAATTCTCTGGACAATTAATTGTTGCATTCACAAATGGGGAACCTTGTACTAGGGAGCTAGCAAGGTAAATTCTGTTTAATGTATGGTACAACTGATCCGGACATTTGCAGTCACACATACAGTGCCTCTGGGTAATGTTTAGAATAGTTAAGGTGGCAGTCAATGTCTGAGGGGAACTATAGACTTCCACCTGGGCAGGTGCTTTGGGTATGTACAAGATGGCAGTGTGGATGGTGCAGTGGCCCAGGGTTCTCTGCGTAAAAGCTGATCTTACAGTTTGCCTACAGGGTGAACCGGTCTTGCTGGCCCCTCACACTGCCCTGTCGCATCAGGAACAGAGAGGCAGCTACGTATGGATGCTGTTCATTGACTACAGGCTCACCTTCAATACCATCACCCCAAGCAAGCTGGCTACAAAACTTAACGGCCTGGGCTTCAACACACACCATTGTAATTGGATTCTTCACAAGCCAACCACAGATTGTGCACATGGGCAAGCACTCCTCCAGTGTCATAACACTGAACACTGGAGCACCACAGGGCTGTGTGCCAAGCCCTCTGTAATACTCACTCTTCACAAGTGACTTAAACCCATCCATGATTCCAACATCACAATCAAGTCTGCAGACGACACCACTATGATAGGCCTGATCACAAAGAATGAGTCAGTCTATAGAGAGGAGGTTGAGAACTTGAGCTGGAGCCAGAACAACAAACTTGCTCTCAACCCAAAGGAAACTAAGGAGCTGATCCTGGTCTTCAGAAGGTCAACACACAAGGACCACCATCATATCAACATCAGTGGCGAGAAGGTGGAATCTGTCTAGAACTTCAGATTTCTAGGTGTCCATATCTGCCGGGACCTTTCCTGGTCAACAAATATAATAACCATGGCCAAAAAAGGACTGATGGTCAGCTTCCACAGGTACGCCACAGAGTCCATCATCACATACAAGAACAAGAAGGCCCTCAAGCACATCATCAAAACAGCACACTGCCTCACAGCTTCCCACACTGGAGGAACTCTTCAGGACCCGCTGTAGCCACAAAGCCAGGAACATCTGCAGTGATAAAACACACCCCGGACACAACTTCCTCACACTTCTGTCATCCAGCAAGCGCTACAGAGCCCTGTAAGCTCCCACAGCAAGGCTGCAGAACAGTTTCTACCCCCAAGCTGTCACATTACTAAACACATTGGGCCCCCCCCCCCCCCCCCCCCTCATACCAGCACCAGACTGACTTATCCACACCACATACATCAGGCACTTCACATGCAGAAATATGCATGTTAACTGTTTTGGCTCCACCTATGTTGACTGCATGACAATGCAAATATCTCAATTATCTCAGTTCCTCAATTGTGTTCCATGTAATACATTATACCATGCAGTATTGCTGTTCGTGATCATTTCCTGCACTCTCAACTGAGGCTTTTCTCAGGTGCAATAATTTATCTCATGCGCAATAATTCACGTGCAATATTCCTTCTATACTTTTATAGTGTGTAATGTAATCTTGTGGCAGACCCAGGACATGCTGGAGAGATAATATCTTCTGTCTGGCGTGGGAACATCTCAATATCCCCCCAGAGGAGCTGAAGGAGGTGGCTGGTGAGAGGAAGGTCTAGGTATCCCATCTCAGACTGCTGCCCCCCACAATCCAGACCAGGATAAGCAACAGAAGATGGATGGATGATCTAGGATGCTTGTTACAAATATTTGACCTAGTATTTCTATCAGATGAAGTACAGTATTGTTTCCATGCATGTAAGTATTGTAATTCATTAATAATAATTTAGTATGGTCGGCATATTGTTTTGCTACATTTTTATATATTCTGCTATTTTCTTCTTGTTCTCAAAAAAATAGCAATACCACTGACAAAGAAATACTCAACACAAAATTAGACAATGCCCAACTATTTATTTAATTACATTCATTAGGGAACTTTCTTCTCAACAATACCTGAAGATAGCATGAGATATCAGTTTTCTTGTACCAGCATCAAAACATACTTTTGTCTGATAGATAACAAATTGACGAATACAATATAAATTTGAATTACCCTATAATGTGAGAAAAATGAGGAGTGAAGTCTCACACCAGCAGGGCACAATGACTGCAGACAAACCTCATGCATTCACTTTGAACATCTTTTCTCATTTGCAAATGAATAATGCAGAAGTAACTCTTCACTCAAATGATTCTCATACTCCCTTGCTTCTGCACCAAAATGGAGTATGCTGATCACTGAAAGCCAAACACACCCAAGAGAACAGGGGATTAAACAACCTCTGGCTTAAGTGTTTATAAGGGATTTCAAAGCTGAAACCAAAAGCCAGATTGTCTTTGTGTGTTAATGAAATTTTGAACCACACTCTGTGACCAGGTTCTCTCAGCCACTCAACGTTAATGCCCATTAGTAATAGGATTACATAACAATAGAAAGCCAACGGTGTATTTTCCTATCTCAGTAATTGTCTACCTGCCAACTCTGTCATATCCTGAAAGAGACAGAAAACATATTAATTGAATTATGCAAACAGCTCAACCCATGACCACTAAATACTGCATTTACCAAAAAGAAGAGATGCCATTTCCCTGCAAAATGTCATGGTAACCAGTTTTGCTGACATTAAAAAGGTCTTTCTGACATCTTTTGATCTTGTGCTGTTACTGTATGTTGGTAGATGAGGACCGCAAGATGAGAGACCCAGTTTTACTTAATTCACCCCCATTGCGGAACTTTGTTTGGGGCACAGGCACGAAAACACAGGTAGACAGCCAATACTAGCAGGGAACAAAGACCGGACTAAGGAACACAGGACAGGGAGACATTTATATACACGAATAATGAGGGACAGACATGGACTGTTAATACTGCAGGCCAGGTAGGGAAGGAGGGTGCAGGAGGACCAGCAGAGCCATCTGCTGGACCTCCCGGTAATAGGACAGGGGACGCTGGAGTGGATCGTGATACGTGCCTCATCTGCCAATTCATCAGTACAGAAATCCTTTGATGTAGAATGAATGGATCCATCTCAGAATGAAATGAAATCAGAAGAATGTATACCTGGTAAATCAGTGTCTTTCAATTAGTGGGTTGTGACCATCTTCACACCCCCACTTCTTGCTGTCCCTAGTCCACAATTTTTTTGCGTCATCAACTGTTCACCAATGAAAGATTCCACTATAATTGTAAATGGATCAAATGAACACATTTATACAAAAAACAGATATTTATAGAAACCCATTTTAAGCAAGGCAATTTTGATATAAGCTTTCCCTTTTGGTAGTGTTTTATTATAAATGCAATTTTAATGCAATTCTAATATACTATGGATGGTGTAACAGTGAATAATCCTTGTATTAATCCCTGATGATGAGTCACCATCAGGGAAGACCTGACCTGGGGAGCACTACTGAACTGGTGAAGAAGGCCCAAAAGAGACTTCCTGAGAGTTCTCAGGACGAACAACATCCCTGAGAAACTGCTGGTGTCCTTCTACCGCTGCACTGTAGAGAGCATCCTGGCCTACTGTCTCTGTGTGCGGTTCTCCAGCTGCACAGTAGAGAGCATCCTGGCCTACTGTCTCTGTGTGCGGTTCTCCAGCTGCACAGTAGATAGCATCCTGGCCTACTGTCTCTGTGTGTGGTTCTCCAGCTGCACAGTAGCACCAAAGACCTCCACAGGGTCATTCAGGTCGCCCAGTGGATAATTGGTTGCCCTCTCCCTTCACTTGAATAACTGCACAGTTCTCGTTGTCTCAGGAACATTCAGAAAATTCTACAGGACCCATCATACCCAGGACATGTAGTTTGAACGCCTACCTCCAGGCAGACGTTTCAGATCCATAAAGACTAAAACTAATAGACTAAAAAACAGTTTCTATACTTCAGCCATCAGCATACTGAATGCTGCTAAGCTGACTATGTGATCTAGTGCACCTTCATGTTTACAATTCAGTCTCATGGTTACAACTAAGTGGGACTCACTGCTTACTTTTAATGCTGCTATTTTCAAGTGCAATAAGTGAAATGTGCAATATCTTGAAACGATGGGGTATGACTACTTTGTCATGCTGGTCTGTTTGTTTATTTATTATTTGTTAATTTATTTGATGTTTTATTATTACTAATGAATCTATTGTTTTGATATGACACTGGAGAGGATGCACCTTTAAATTTTGTTGCTGTGGAAACAACAATGACAATAAAGCATCTCAATCTGAATCTATTTTAGGCTCAGCAGACTAAGTTAGCAGCTAACTCACTGTACAACTGTAAGGGCCACCACGCATTAGCAAGCACAGCTATAAAGGTGTGAACAAACAGTGCAAAAATGTCCATAATCTGTCATTTTGGGGGGGGGGAGCAGTCCAGAATCAAACAAATTTTAATCAAAGGAACTTGTTTGAGGCTGGCCTTTTTAATTAAAAACTTCAAAAGATACCTAGAAATGAAAAGGAACTGGGTGAGAAAACTGGCAGGCCACCCTCATTTTGCCACGGTCGTACAGCTCCCTTTAACAAGCATTAGCGAAGGATTAAATTGAATGTTTCAGATGAACAGTTCCAAACAGAGGGCATCATGGGGCTTCTCCCTGGGGCCTCCGGAAGCAGCAGGACCTGGGGCCTGCATCACGAAGCAAATTTTGTTGATGTCCCAGTTTAAGTGGACTTTATCTTCAGTCATTTACATTTAGTCCAGAGCACCTTGAATCTTATACCTTAAATCCCCTAGACTGACAAAAGAAGGGAAGAGCTCAGGTCCCCCTGACAAAAAGCACTTCTGAACATAGGCTCAGCGTCTGGTTTCCGCACAAACCGCTTTACAACGTGGTGCAGACATGCCGCCACACAAAGGAATGCAATTTTTCTCCTGAACACAGCTTCTCAATAGGGCTGTTTAAACACAACAAACAATGTAATGCTGCACCAATGTGAAAACTTTGGCTCATAGGAATAACCGATATATTTTTGTTGAATAGTACTAATACCAGTGACTGAGTCAGCTGAGTCAATATGTTCTTTATTTTCGTTTTGAACATTCTCAAAACCGGTGCGTAATATTCTTTATGTAAGACACCAACCTTATATTCTACATGGTTCTGATTACCTCTTTGGCAGGGAAGTCCATAAGTGATATACATGAGATACACGTGCAATGCAGCTGGAAATTCCCAGCAAAAGCTGGGCGGCTTTTCTGCTGGGAAAACGTACTGTAATGCTGTCCTTTCCTTGGTGAGCATGTTTAAAAGTAATTTATTCTGGTTTAAACTCTATCAAAATTTGATATTAAGCCATTGCGAAGGTGTTTTTCAGTTTTGTTCCAGTTTTTTTCTCTATTAACTCACACAGGAAACTGAGAGAGAGCCTCCAACTGTGTCTGAATATATGAACTGTACCCATGCTGCTTTTGTAGGTGCATTAGGTGTTCAATTTTTTTAGTTCTTCCCCACAACAACAAACTCCACATACATGGAACTGGGGAGGAGAGTCAAACCCTGATCCCAGAGCTGTGAGGCCACAGTGCTAATCACTGCATCACCTTGCCCCCTCTACTAAATTTTATATTCTCACTAAATGTTTGACCCCTTACTGTAGTTCACATGAAATAGGACAAGCAGTCTCAGAAAATGGACGGTTTGATTGATTAAATTTCATTTTGAATAATTTTCTTTTCATTTTGCTTTTACTGTAACTATTGATTCCTGCACATGTGTAACTACTGTACGGGCATACATTTTATTCCTAGCAGTATTTTATTATGTGTATTTTGACACGCAACACAAGCTGGGCAGCTTTCATGCTGGAAACTGGGAGAGAACCAGGATGAATTTCCGAATGCTACTTTTATAGAATAAAAATGCAGATCCCAATTTCTGGCATGACTGGATTACTGCAGGATGTGAGTGACCATTCAGTAGATTTTTTTGTGTTGCCAAAAAACGAAATAATAATAGTGTGAGTGATAGTGGTGAAACCTCCACTGAAGACCTGCATTCTCTGTACGCAGAAAGACTTAGAACTGCCACACCTACTGTTACTGTACTGTTCCTGAATATAGCCCAACTCTATAAAGCTGACAGTCTAACACAGATATGTTGGATGGATACAGTCTCAATGCAAGCTCTGTTAGATGCTGGCTTGTAACATTAGTGAGGAGACTGAGCAGGTGTTTAGGAATGTTGGATTAGCATCGGCGTCTAACTGCTGACACTGATGTTATGCTTCTTATGCAACTAAGCTTGTTGGTTGTGGCGAAGTCCAAAGGTATTCAGAAGCTGAAGATGGACGTGTATGGAAGAACATTCAGTTGGCCTGCCTTAGTGCTTCCTGGGCAGAAAGATCAGTTGATCTTGGACACAAATGTCATTAAGCACCTAAAGCAGTTCAAACATCACTGAGGACCTTGATATGGCCTCTGAACGGACACCAGCTGCAAAGGTCAGAGTGCAGAATCAGACAGTATGCAATGATGTGGCCAATAGCTTAAGCTCCTCTTCTTGCCTGGCAGTCTATATAACCTAAGATTACATGATCTGGATATTGGTTCATGTGAGGTATCAGACTGATAAACATGCACTCAGACACAAGTACAGGTGCTATGTAGAACTTATTAAACAGACAGAGAACTTAATAATCTGAAATAAGAATATTTAGCTGAACAGGATAACCAGGATCTTAGTCAAATATCCCCCAAGCCAATGCAAAGGGTCACTGGGAAAAGCAGAAGATTATCAGTCAGATAGGTGAATGTTTATCTAACCCTCATCTAACCCTAAACTGTCATTAATAAACAAGGCAGGGCCTGTACACTGCCTTCATTTTCTTCTGATCTTTTAGGTAAACTCTGGAACAGTAAACATCTAAATAATTACCTTTGATGCTCAGTTAATTTAGATTTTGGAACGAAATAAATGACATAGATTGCCTAAGCATTTTCATTTAATTTATTTTAAAAATAATTAGCAAATTTGGCCAGATTTAAAGTGCTCCAACATTACACTCCAGTAAGAAAGTTAAATAAGACACAAAAGTATAATAGAACCCGCTAATCAAGGAAGGAACAGAGAAAGAAGGTTACCTGGGAGGGACAGCAAACACTGGC
>JAODJU010000045.1:7051091-7062974 GCA_026776725.1 Gnathonemus echidnorhynchus | reverse complement strand
AGTGGATTCAGCATTTACTGTATGTAAAGTAAAAATAAAGTACTGGAAAAGACAGAATTTTCCAAACTGTAAATGAGGAGTACATCACAGTCAAGTGTGATCCCCCTGAAGCTGGAACACATCCTCTGATCACTTTTCATAATGATTGGCACCATCACCCCAAATCTGCCAATCCAAAGCCACTGCCCCTGATCTCAACACAACACTGAAGAAGCAGGTTAGCCAAGACAGCCCAATGGCATTTGGAGCCTTCAGGAACCTTGGGCCAATCTCATGCAGCCCTGAGCATTACCACTGAAGAGCTTTTTACCTTCCTCAGTGACCACCTCATCCTCCTCTCTCTCTACTTCATCGAATGAAGGCATGTTAGTGGGTTTCAGGAGGTCCTCAGAGCGCTCCTTCCACTGCTTAACTATATCTCTAGTTCAGGTCAACAGCATTCCATCCCTGTTATAAACAGCATGGGCAGAGCCCTGAATCCTGCTTCATTGACAAAGATTTACGTTTTTTAAAACAGTATATATCGATTTAAGCTTTGTAAAAAGCTCATTCACAATGCCCAAACATTTAGTCAGTTCAGTTAGTTTTAACACAAAAGGGTTCCTTCACTGTGCAAAATATTTTCAGTTCTTACTTCCTGCAATCTAAATTTAATATTTTGTTTAAAGAAATCAGAAGTGAGCTGTCATAAATTAAATTAAGAGAAACAAAACCTGCACAGGGTCTAGTGTTTCTGTGTAACTTAAGGACTCAGCCTTTGACACCTTTGGGGGAAAAAAATCACAACCGAGTCAGTAAACCGAGGAAATGCAGTTATTTCATAAGACATTTTGACTTACACATTTTCGGCCGAAGAAGTACACACTCACATCGTAACAGGGTAGAATTTTTATTCCCCTTTTTTCTATTTCAAAAATATCTCCCAAATAATTTATTTATTGGTTCTGTATAATGCAGTGGTAGCACATCCATCATCCACTGTGAAAAGTATAGAGAATCTCACACTTGTTTTCAAGACCTGTACAGCTATTTATATTTACAATAAATTAAAACTTCAATTGCTTTGTTACACTCATGTAACACTGAAGGTTTTCGTACAAATTTGTATAAATGTATAAATACAGAAGTCATGGGAATTAACATATTTAAAAAATGCAAATTCAATAGAAGGCTTTATTGGTAGAGCAAAATGGGAAAATTCACACTAAGATTTACGTTTATTAGTGATGGGAGAAATGAGGCTTGGTGTATCACGCCCTGTCAGTCTCTGAATGCTTTAACCCACTTCTCGTATGTTATTGTGTTGGTTCCTGTTGGCAGTGATTGACAATGCACAGTAATCTTGCCCATGGTAGGTTTTTAAGTCTCACATGTTCCATCACTAATGGTAACACACGCCCAGTCTACCTTCAAATATTGACGGTGAAAAGAATGTATTTAAAAGCCGGAGCAAAAGCATCATGATTATCGGTGCAATACATCTGTGCTGCTGAATCCCAAAGGAATTGTCTGCATCACCGTCTCCAGACACACTGCATGAACCGCGGGGATCTGATGGGTCCCGGAAGCCCCCAAGACCCCTGACAATACAAACGCTGAGAGACACCCCCCCTTCAGTCCACTCCTGGCTACACCCCATCCCCACCCGCCACTTCCGAGGAAAACCGGAGTGCCTCTGTTGGTGTGACAGGAAATGAAATCAGGGTGTACCACTGTGAACCGGTACAGTGCAGCAGAGGGCTGACCCCCACCCCACCCTGAAGAGGGTCAGCCTGGCAGTGTTCTGTACAATCCACTGCGGTTTGGACTCATGAATCTGTGCTTATGCTTTTCTCAAATTGAAATAGTGCTCAGAATTTCCTCACCTATATGCATTGAAGCCTATCAAGACATTAAGGAAATATGTCAAAAGCGTAAAGTGTTAGACTAGAGAAATAAACGATACTCAGCAGCTCAGGAATTACTATGCTTTAAGCACAGGTTTACCCAGGCTGAAGCCCTTAACCTTGTTTAAAACATTTACCCCCCCCCCCCCCCACCCCAGTTNNNNGAAGACTTATCGACACACCTAGGGCATCCCATTCCCCCCTCCCCTCCCCAAAATAGCCCAGGGCCTCTGAAAATTGTTAATGTACCCCTTTCCCTTCATATTTGCTTGGCTTGACATGGTTCAAATCAGTGCTGTTCTAATAACAGACTACCACTGACCAACAGAGGCTGCAACACTAAGTACACTGACTTGGCAAGAACAACATATTAAAAATGCTCAAAAAGTGACCCCTAACACACAAAATCTGGTCAACATGTGCATCTAAGCCTAAAAAAGGACCAAAACAAATTGTCACCTCTCTCTTGAAAAAAATACCAAAATAATTAATCTTTTTTAGATGGATGGCCACAAAACAGTTTGCTTTCGAGAAATATCCATATGGCTTAAGAGCACAATCAGTATGTACAAAAAAAACAACATTCACACTTCTGGAAAAAAAAATGCGATCTTCACACTGGATCCTTTTAAGCTCAGAAATGAAGAAAAAAATATCCAAGCTACTTTACCACCTGACGGACATGGCAAGATCCAAGTTTTGACTGTTTCAGGGAAAAAGTCAGGGCAGCTTTGCTCCTGCCAGCTTCAACCCAAAAGCCGTTTGACCAGCAGATGTCAACATGCCTGGAGTAGATGTATGGGGCAAACATGTTCAGACATACCTTTTGTTACAGAGATTCTTCTGAACCTTCACAATCATTGATGCAACCTCTACTCTAATAAGGGCTGCATCTCTTTTTATAATTATGAGTAATATTTCTAATGTGGCTAAATGTCTTGGTACATATGCTTTAAAGGAATATCTCAATTATAATTTGCTTAGGTACTCAAACTCCTACCTCCTTTCTTTAAGTGAGATAGGAAAAGGCAAATGAGGTCATCAGCCCCGGATAATATTCTGTCCAGAGGAGAACCCGGCACTGAGAGGGCGGTCCTACTGTGCCGGTCGCTCACATCCAGCCTTCAAACAGATGATCAGGTCATCAAGGCAAGGGGGCACACAGAGAGCATGTGAGCTGTACGCAGTAGAAGTGCATCAAAACTCTAATGACTACACATCTGACGCCTGGAAAAGACCTATTCCAACCTTCAGCTGTTCTCACATTTATTTACAGTTTCATTTGGATACTTATGATTTGGCACCGTGAACATCACTAACACAATACAACCAAAGAATTATCTATTGATATTGAGATGGTTTTGGGGAGAAATCACTTCTTTTGCATTCGCTGTGGTGTTGACAGTTGTCAAAGTCGCGTGTAAGGGTGCTGCTGGTTCAGTCTGCAATATAGACTCCAAAAACGTGTATGGAGGAGTGGGGGGGTTGGAGCATCAGACAAAAGAGGAGAAGCCTGTGACGGGCGTCCGTGAGCCGGAGGCGGGCTGTCCGGTTGGGGTGTAGGCTCCACCCGTGCTGTGGGCCGTGACAACGGACTGGTAGTAGGGCTCGCTGTCTGCACTGGCACACTCCTCGTAGGCATAAGCCAGGCTCTGCTTCAGGCCCTTCTGCTGCCGTTTCCACGAGTTGAAGTAGGTTGGGTCGCTCATGTAGTGGTTGACAAACGAGTGCTTGGGTGGCTCGTCCTCCGGCTCGCTGTCCGTGGCCTTTCCAGGGTGAGAGAGAGAGAGAGAGAGAGAGAGTGAGCAGAGGGATTCGCCTAACAGGGGGTCTGGGTGGACCTGTGCTGGCCTCCATATACTGTGCATACCTAGGGAAGCATTTTCCCTAACTTCAGTTTCCTCAAACCAGACCCAAACTACAGGGATGAAGAAATGTCAGGGAGATCTCTGGTTTCTTATTCCACGATAGTAGATCACTTCAACATAGTGGAGACTCAATGCTCGACATTACTCATAACTCTGGGAAAGGACATCAGGAGGCTCTGCTGGACTTAACCAAGAGACGCCCAGTCCCTTCATCTCAAGTTCAACATGAGATCTCAGCTGCTAGCCAGAGTTCCCCATAAGCGTCAGTGTCAAATGCAATTTCAGTTTCTCATAATGTGACTCGCTTCATTTTGGGCAGAAATGTCAGGGTATTAGCTTTTAAAAGCAAAAGGGAGGCCAGTGGTTCTCCAGAGAAATGAAAACACAGCTTTGGGCAGCATATTATTAGTACGGGAATGAAACGGATCCCCTTTCATAACATGGGTTCCTGTGCTTTACATGCACTGACTGCATGAAAAATAAAAAGGGAGGGGGGTGGATAACAATTTTGAGAGAGGACCCTAAATAATACCAGAACCTAGCGATCACCTCCTTTCCAGGCTCATCTTCATTTTACAAGTCGGCAAAATGCAAGTGGGGAGGGGGCATGGAATGAAAGGCTCCCACCTCTGACTCTGACGCCAGGGTGGGCTTCTCGGTGAGAGTGGTGCTTTCTGACAGGATGCCGCCGTTGTAGTTGTTGCAGAGGTCCTCGTCGGAGTAGTGCAGCCCGCCCGGGCTGGGCCGCGGGGGAGACCTGCAGATACGGGATGAGGTCTTTGAATGGGCCACTCCCAAAGACGCAGATTAGATCACCACATGTTTCAGTAACACCTGGGTAAATTACCGAGAGGTACTTCAGCAAAATTCAAGGGAAACAAATAACTAGACAACTAACTAGATAATAGAATAGAATAGAATAGAATAGAATAGTACAGTATTGCATTCATCCCCATGGGGAATCTGGGCAGCTTTAGCATTTCCTAACTTGTTTTCCATGAGAGAGACGGACGCACATCTAACCCACCGAGGTACACACTACCCCTCACATATGGAAGCTGTGGGAGTATCTATTCTGACCACAGTAGAATCGGGGCACTGCACCAGGAATGGAGCCACAGTAGATTTTTAATGTCCTATAACCAATCATAACCTGCCTTTTTGTACTTTTCATATAGAATTACTGACATCAAATCACTGTCCCACCACTAGAGGGCAGACTCTAGCATGGGAACTCTTTTTTTCCCCCCACCTGGTGCCATTCTTCTTTAGAAAGGCGCTCTTCATGTTCAGGTGCCGGCTATTCAGCTCCAGTGCAGTGAAGCCTCCATTATCCAGTGTGACCGACTGCTCAACTGTGGGGATAGCGTTTCCTGAAAGCAGACAAGGATCAGGCTGTGGCTTAAAAATAACTCTCCAGTAATTCTGAGATTCGGAGATCTGTGTTAATTCTGAGGCTTTAAAGAAATGAGCGTCAGCAACTACTAAGATGTTTAATGTTAAGCTGACCGGGCCCTCCTGATGGAAAGGGCCCAACAGAGTTATGATGGCGGTGTTTACTGAGACTTCGGGAGGCAGCACAGATTAGACGTGCCCTATGCAGACAGCTTCCGTTTTTTATCGAATCTGTCAGCCTCAGAAGCAGCTAAGCTGGGGTCACAAATCCCAGGATGGAAGTGCCAGTGCTGGAAGTTAATGGGTGCACACACATACACACAGAAAACGTCACCTACGAATGCATACCCACCACTCAGTAAGGACACAAACATGCACATATACATGCAGTCACAGAAAACAAGCTTGACAGTCACACACACACCCCAGGTACGTCATTCCCATCATAGACGTAGGACACACAACACCCCTGACAGCCTTCCTGCCATTAGAGACGGCACAGATCACCCCAGAAAATAACACGTGGTATTCTGAGAACATCCCCACAGCATTTTCAGAGCTTCATACCTCTTTGGGGCACCTTCCCCACAGTTTTATGCAGACCCACACACTCACAGGACTTCCTCACCTGTTCCGCAGCTGCTGTACTTCTTATTCTGACCGTGCATCACCAGGCCGAAGACTACCAGCAGGACGAGGATGACGCCGCACAGAGCCACCACGATGAGGAACCACCACTCTTCGTAGAAAGGCGTCTCCATCTGCCCTGTGGGAATGAGCAGAGGGGGGTCACACCGGGCCCGAAAGACACTGCACAGCATAAAGAGATGAATCCTCACATGGTTAGAGGTGGTAGGCCTGCATTCAATGCTTCAGCAGCACAGGGCTGGTCTGGTTCTTCTCATCGACACAGAGGCAGAAACCTGACTAGATGGAAAGGCTTGGGCCCAGTAATGGCAGCCAGTCTGCGAAATGGCGTGATCCTGAACATTCATGGCCAAGTAAAAACTTCCCTGGACAGAATTTCTCAAAATGCCCAAAAGCCTTAATGTGAAGAGCAGAGCATAGCAGGTGGAAACCTGCTGTACAGGAGCAGTGAAGAACTGGACCATCATGTACTGCTAACCAATCAACATGTCTGCTGTCTCGGAGGTAGATCAATCAAGATTAAAGCTTTCAATAAAATCCCCCAGCAGCCTGATAAATTTTTCTGTAACATTTTACATTAAGTGCACCTTCATAATGCATTCATAGAACATTTAGTGCACCTTCATAATGCATTCATAGAACATTCAGTGCACCTTCATAATGCATTCATAGAAGATACATAAGCAGCATGCAAGTACACCATAACATCCTAACATCCATTAATAACAAACATTACATGATTATACAATTATAATGTTTGTTATTATATAATTTTTCCATGTGCCACATGGAAAGAACAAGTTCTGGAAATCTATCCAAGAATTAAGACTACACTAGTCAAGAAAAAAATTGTCATAGAACAAATAAGGGGTGCCTTTTATGTACTTTTTAATGGTGATTACAGAAATGCACTCAGAATTTATGCATCATGGCCATAAATTTTGCTGTGTTTCAGTGCAATTTCAGTATAGCAGGGAAAACTGAATTTGTTTTGAAAGCATTTACTACTAATACTGTGAACACAAACACAACTAAGAACAAATTTAAACCAAAGGCAATGTGTCATTCACGAAAAATAAGAAACAAAAGACTACATGATAACAATCATAATGAACCAACTTCTGTTCTCTACTACTGAGTATGGTCGCATTTCTCTAGTGATAAACACCACTATAGTCAGTTATTTTTTTTAGCCTGGTCTGGATTTCCTAGCAGAAATGCCTGCAATGCCACAGGGACACTAAGTTGCAGAGGTGGTTTCTGCTTTTGTCCGGTTGTACTCCCACTCGGATGATGTCTAAAATGAGTCACCATGTTGGATAAGTATCCAGCAACATATCCAAGTTCAGTATAACAGAACCACAGGGACAGTCTTGGTCATATCAACTACTCTCTGTTCAGTGTTGGTGTATTTTATCGGGAAACCAAAATGTTCCCAAACTTCTGATTATGACTGATTGTAACCAGCATTAGCCATAACCAACTCACAGCCACATTTAGCATAATGCTTGCCATACTGAACACCTACTTGTGAATTTAGATTCCACCCATCTCAAGAAAATGTATTCATTCATTTCACTGTGCGTTCTTAACTAAAAATGATATACTAAATGATACATAACGATATGTGACCATCACGGCCCTGTGACTTGTGATTATCCAACCTGCGATTGATAGGTGCTTTTAATTCATGTTACACACTGCTTTAGCAGAAAGACAAAATGTAGTAAAGTAGTTTGATTCAGATATGCCTATTCTTACAGTCTTAAACACTAATAAACTAGTTTTAACCTAATAACCAGTGACCCCAGGATTCCACAAATCTGCGATGACAAAAATTGACATGGAAACAAGCAAACTCCAGAATATTTGCAAGACCTTGCAGTTTTTCAGATTTACCACAATTATTCCGCAAGAAATTACTAAACCAGGAGGCTGCTTGCATTTGGACCTTGACATGTCCAGTGACACCATCACAGTATGCATTCATGTCTTTTTTGCTAGGCTCTGCTGTGGGGAAGATGAGCACAGCAAACACATCTGGGTTACAAAAAAGTTGAGGCATTGTAAGTTAGGCTAACACTGATATTGAAATTCCATCATTTGTACTCAATACAAACTCCACAGAAATCTTTTTGATTGATCCATGAAAATCTGCACGTGGGGTCTGAAGATGGTTTGGTATTATCTGTGGTTTTGGCTATACACAGTATGTCTCTGACCATATCACCTGCAGATAAAGAGGGACTACTGCAATTATTATTATTATAATGCTCAGGGAGTTTTGATGGAATCTTGCTGTTGCCATAAATGGTCTGCATGTGTGCATTCATTTTTCTCACCAGTAGATCTGTTTCCTCTGCAGAGAAGCACTTTTTTCTGCTACCTGGTAAATCCATCATTACAATAACAGTCTGCCAAGGTGCAACTGCACCTGGTTTTTAAAGGGAATGGGAGATGACACACTAATTAGTTTGTAGCATGTCATGTCCCAAACATATCCACAATTCTTTACGAGACTAAGTACAACCCTTTTGAACCGTGCACCTGATGCTGCAACCATTTTTTTGCTATTAAGCTAGGAAAAGTGGATTTGGCCAAGCCCTAAATGAATTTGTACCATGACCTTCAGATCTTGCGCTTCAGATTGCTAAAATAGATCCCCAAGTGTCTGAGGCTGTCCTTCTCTTTACTACAGCTATGTGGCACTGCTTTAATTTTGGAGCAACTTGTCTCAAAATTTGATCAGTTTCAGTTGTTCACCTGTATAATATGTCTAAAAATTAGAAAAATATCCATCAAGTTTGAAAAAGACCCATCAAATACTTTTCCAGTTATCAGGGAAATAAAAACAAGTGGCTGGGGCTGCCCTTCTCCTTGTCACTACTGTGGTGTTGCCTCAGTTTTGGTGCAATTAGTATAAAAATTTGATCGGTTCCCAATCAAAAGTTCAAAAACCCACTAATAAGTCCAAAAAACGATATGCCATCTGGAAGGCTGTTATTACCTGAAGTGACAGCAGATGGAGCACTAGGCTCACCGTAGCCGTGACGATTAACTGCAAGCACCCGAAATTGGTAACTCACTCCTGACCGGAGGCGGTCCAGGCTGACAGAGTGGGACGTGCTGCTGGAGGGCAAGTTCTTTGCAAAAGTATCCCACAGGCCTTCGTCTGCAACAAATTTAACCGAGACACCAGGTCAACATCTGCATCCCCGTCACAGTTCTAATGATTAGAACAGATAGTCTGATTAAATACAACAAAGCAGCAGGTTAATTATAAATAATTCAAAAACTGTTTTACTGTGAGGCTACATTGAATTATTTTACCTGATGGACGTGCCTCAATGACATATCCGGTGATGGGTCCCTCCCCTCTGTCTCCCACTGACCAGTGAATGATTAGGGAGGAGCCTGACTTTGTGAGAGATATCTGTATGGGAGAACCAGGTGATCCTGCGGATTGACAAGAGGAACGGTTTATAATACAGCTCTGGACCTATGGTACTTACGAGCCTGGCTCAGACCACCCGAAATTGATTTAGGAGGTGCTGTACTTCTGCAGTCCCGAATGAGCTCTGCGGGAAAGTGTAGCTTTTTTTAGTTTACATGCTGTTGTAAAAATAGCACTTCCACTTCAGGAGTGTGACTATGAGTGAGAACAACCCAATAAAACAGAGGCATGACCACCCTGAGAGCATGATGTCACCCCCTGCAAGTGCATCTTATTAAACAAGGTTAATAATTATTTCTAATAAACAATTATTTATTAATAAACAAGGACTGTGTAGACTTTAAAAGTGACTATTTGAGTGATGAAACATTATACCGATCCCATACCTTCCACTGGCCCCGTTGTGATGTTGGCTTCCAGCTCAGGGCCCAGGCTGATGGTCCGGGCCTGCACTCGGAAGTGGTAAGTCACACCCTTGGCCAGGTCTCGAACCTTGAGCCAGCATTGCTTGTTACCTGGAACGTCCACAGTCACCACCTTGCTGACGCCTGTGAACAGATGAGCAGTGCCACAGAGACCGCTGTGATTCACCGACAGGGAATGAAGTTCATTTCATAAAAACACAACTGAAAGCTGCTGTCTGATTTAACTTTGAATAAGGGCCAAACACCACTTGTAAAGCAGTTCATCCCATCGTGCAGGATCCTTATAAACTGGCTGACTGGCACCAGACCGTTTCCAGTAAAGATGTGGTTTTGCAGTGTTGCAGTGTATCGGAAGCATTTCAATCGAGCACCTTCAACTTGATAAGCGTGCACCGAATCCGATACGTCCCATGAGAATGAAGCAGATAGTTACCGTGGATCGGGGTGGAGGGCTCATACACCACCCTGTATCCCTCCACTATGCCGTTGGGTGACAGGGGCAGACCCCAGGACACATTAAGTGTTGTGGTGGTGACCTCAGAGAAGACAATGAAACTTGGAGCACTAGGAGCTGAAAGAGGAAACAGGGTGCAATTAATCCATTTGGGTAGTCGTATGCTCACCGAAAACAGCTTGTATAAAATGCAACCATAATAACCTTTGAAACTTACTGTTATTCATAGATGTTATTCAGGAGTGCAGTATAAACATATGACCTGACATTCATTACCAATGATTTCATAATTAGGACTTTAAATTCACCACAGAGTCATTCATTATAATATTCCATTAGGATCCACCTCACCTGCTGTTCTGAGACGTCTCTCATTTTTAATGTTCCAAACAAAAACGTAATATATAACCAAGTTCCATATATGGAGTAATTGTAGTACTCCTGGATGGTAGTAATTGTACAGATACAGTATAAGACCATGCACTTGTGAATGGTTAGCCATGGCTTTAGCTACATTAACCTCAGTCCTACGTTAGCTTTCTGTTCATATCTCTTATGTTAAATGGGGTTGGTGCCGACCTGCGTCTTAAATCAGCCATAAAATACCCTCAAAATAATTATCTATCATCCAATTTGTTTCTTACCTCTTGACTACCTTGTTAGACTTCCTTATCCATGAAAAGATTGGTTTTAATATTTTTGGTGTAGCTTTCTGGACCTTTCTTTTGACAGCATACCTCTCATTTTCAATATATAAAAAAATAATAATAAATAAAAATAAAAATAAACTGAACTGGTCTTTTCTTGCCTTACATGTATGGGCATTCCTTGCCTAGTGGAAAAAAAAGTTTTAATTTTTGTTTGTTTAAACAGAGGTTCCTGACAAAGTCAATACGCCTTGATGCAGTACACAAATCTATGTGGTGCTTTTATGCATTTTAAATTAAAATTTTTTTAACTCAATAGCAAGGTTAAAGCTATTTTTTTATGTGTCTCAGAGAATTGAGGAGGTCCTGTGAATATATGAAATTCCACAGCTATAGGAATATCAAACATATTGCTGTTCCTTTAGGGTTCAGATTAATCAGGCTGATGAAGGCTTCTCCCAGATGACAACCAGGACTCTGAAAACCCAACAGCTCTTTTCCTTTTTACGCTGCTTTATTCCCCGTTAATTAATATCTGTCCAGGACCATGTTGCCTGAGGTGGGAGCAACAAAGGGCCACCAAATACAGCATTGAAACATATACAACCTCTACCCAGACTGGGCAGGAAACTATGTGTGGGAGGTATGTTATTCAGACATGTTGCACATGATTAGATGCGCGGTCCATTCGTTACTATTAAATGGCAAGATAGAGAAGTGTTCATTCCCAGCTCAAATCAGCATAAAACCCATTAGCTGCTGGTGTTTGTCACTGGGATTTAGCTGCAGCCCCACGGTCATGTAATCATCTCCTAATCCTGTTACCGGCCCATGGACCCTAATGCAGTGTACAGAGCAGAAGGGCTTCTTCAAAATGGCAAACACTCCTTGTGATTTTACACTTTGTGCACTTACACATGGCAGGATGTTCTGCTGAGGAACGTTAGATCAAGAGTACAAAAGCGGGGCCCTGTTTTGGGATGTGAGGCAATGTCCTCCTGGTTTACATCAACGTCCTTCTCCAACTTATATTTGAAGAACAAGAACGTGATCGAGGTGTTTCCTCACCTGCCTGCAGAGTGAGTCCCTCACGTGCCTCACACAGG
>JAODJU010000045.1:7015796-7025800 GCA_026776725.1 Gnathonemus echidnorhynchus | reverse complement strand
ACACAATCCAGGGAATCAACAACTTTTTAAATTCAATTCAATTTAGTTTTATACAGCACCTACCGCAACAAACCCCAAGGCACTCGGCCAGAGTGTTTGGCGATACGTTACAAGTACACAGATACAAAATGGTTTACGATGCCGGGAAAAAAAGGAATATGGACAAATGCCATAAGACAACACACACAAGGAAACAACAACTCTAAAGTATGAAGAATAAAAAAAATCTCCCCACCCCCAACTGGGAAGTCCACACATGCTATTATACGACATAAACTATCTGCTTAATAAATTTATTTAAAGCTGCCCACTTGTCAAGCTGGTTTACCCATCAGTGCAGCCGGTTAAGTGTATCGCTCCCAAACAGAGGGCTGAGGCTCCCGTCTAAGCATAAAGACGCAGCCTCAGGACCCCGCCATCCTAAGCTACCCGTTTAAACCGCTTTGAAAGCCCTGGGAGTCACCGGCCACTCAAACCAGATCAGACAGCACCGGAGAGGAGCCCTCTGAGTGCAGAAACAAAACGAGCACTTACATGACGTTTCATCATGCTTAGAACCAACTTCTGTATGATAATTCACAAAATCTGAGAGAGTGTGAGAGTGTCATCGGGGTATTTACTGAAAGAGGGAGAATTCATAAAGAAAAAGAAAAAAATCTAACCAAATATGCACATTACTAAACATTAATTTCTATAACTGCCAATTTGCAGCTACTGTTATTCCACACTATGAGATGCTGTTCAAGCCATATTCCAAACTCTTCCTCTCACAGAGCATTTTTTGCATAAATGCCATTTAGTGAATGTGAGAGCATGTTTTGTGTATGTGAGTGGAAGAGTTTGGCCTAAATATGGCCTAAACTGCATCTCAAACCCCATGATTCAGAATGAATTGAGGGAAAAGTAAACTGGTGACAAATGTTATGTAAATAGGCCTCAGGGTAATAAGGATATAGAGCTCATTTTCCTTTGGAATTTGATGCTGTATATTACACTGTCTTCATTTACAGATCGTTTGCTCTGCACAAACTGATCTGTCTTATCTACTTATCTATCCATAGCTACTTATCCAGTACCGGGTCACGGAGAGCATGGAGTCTATCCCAGAAAACACGGGGCACAAAGCAGGAAAACCCCTGGATGGGATACTGTTTTGTTACATTTATTTTCCATTAGAATATGGAAAGTTTAATGGTTCTGAGTGTTACGCACTTATTATGAATTGCACGTTGCTCATATATGGCTGCAGGATAGAATGAGTATAGAAACAGACATTCAGTAAAGATAGACTACAGGTACGGAGACAGAATAGAGACACAGAGTACAGACACACAGGGTAGAGAGAGAACATTGAAGTAGACAGAGTATATAGGGAGCATAGATATAGAACACAGAAATCTGCACATGGTCTTGTAAAGAATTACCACCCGTATAGGTGACTCCATTTTAAATTAGCATAATTGTTAGTAGCATAAATCATTCATTATCGGTATCTGTTAGCATTTGAGTGTTTTGATAGTGTTGAGATTTGCATAAGGGCTCCTGTATTTCATTAAACCCCCATGACCCTGCACAGGATACAGTAAGTGGTTGGAGGACGGATGGATGGATTTAATTAATCTTAGCAGCAGTCAGAACATTTCTACCAACATTTCTCGCTTGTTTAACTGATATACAAGAGTGTGGGATAGTGGCCACAATTAGCATTTAGCCATGACTTATCACTAACAGACGTCTCTGGCCAGCTACTCTGAACTGATCCTGCATAAAAAAGAGAGGATCTGCAAAGCTGAAACATAAGCCACAGGCATCACTGGTAAGGCAGACTAGCAGGACTGCAAATTCCCTTTCATTGCCGTTCACTGGCCGAGTTTCGCCACATCACTGCAGCTGTTAATGGAGATGATCTACTCTGCAGCCCCTCCCCCCCACAGCAGAGATACCTCTTAGCTAATGAGGTACAGTGAGATAATGCACAGGTCCCCTTCTCCGTGAGGTGTTTTCAGCCAAGAAGCACAAGCTTCAGAAACTCGTGCGCTGGGATTAACCTCTGGCTGGGAACGGTCATCGTATTCCAGGCTTAGATTCCGGGGGAGGGTTTCACATTAAGAGTTTAACTCAGCTTCACCTGGTCCGCTTGCCCTATGGAAAGCATCCTGCCTTTTCCATCGCTTACCCTGATAAAGCCACGCATAAGACAGGCAGTGCAAAGCCTAGATCACAGGACAGCTGACCGATCTCCTGTATAAACATGATCTGCTGCCTGAACTGAAAGCTGTCTAACCTGCTAACACTCCTAGTCTCCTGTATATACTGTAATATCTTTCAAATGAACAAAATAAGAAATGGTTGATCCACCAGGCTACAGAAAGGGGAAGCTCTGCTACCTTGTATCCCAGGATATGTCCATTCTGCTCCCGGTGGGGCACTTGCCCCCATGTGACTAGGATGCTGGTGGACCCCAAAGCCTCTGTCGTCACGTTCTCCGGGAACCCGCCTGGCACTGTGGGGAGAAGCCATAACGTTGTTCTTAAGTAGGGGGTACGAATCTGATTTATAATGGGGGCATCAGACGAACAGCATCAGCACCTGGGACCTGTCAGCTAAGACAACTGGAATTTTTGCAAGGTGTGTCTGTGTGTGATGGGGGGGGGCACAGCATGCAGACAGATTGCTTGCGGGCTGCCAGACTTCACCAGGAAGCCAGTGTGACTGTCATCTGAAGGGACTCTTCTCCCGCTTCCCACCTAGATGGGAAAAGAGCCACTTTACCGAGACCATGACTTGCCATGATAGGGCTCGAGTGAAGAGCACTCTGTCTGAACAAAGCCCGCAGTGGGCGTCCCGCAAAAGGACATGAAAGAGAGGAGTTCACAGCATGAAGCTAGTGGAAGGGTGATCTGAACTCTGCAATGTCCATCAGAGAGGCCTTTGAGGAGAGACCTTTAATGACATGATTTTCAGCCCAATGGGACAAGCTGGAGGCCCTTGCAAAGATGGGGAAAATGTTCAAATTAGAAGCAAACAAAATGTTTTTGGAAAGCAGGGGGAAAAAGAGATGGGCGATCGCATAGAAGAACAGAATTTTGTTCCCTGTTAGTAAAATGAAACAAAACCTCTAGCAAATGATCATAAAACATTAATGCAAGCAGGGGGCATATTCATGTCATCATTTCAGTCACCTGCAGAGCACAGGCTGCGTCTGAGCAGGCAGGCTGACGGTAAAGGGGTACGATGGATGAGTCCGTTGATGGGGTGGTGGCACAATGGATCAAATTCGCCGGGAAGTTAAATATGTGGTTAAATGTGTAGTGCTTTCAGAATACTAGCAATGAGGCTCCTTGTTAAGAGACATCTAATTAAGGCACAAGAACACAAGCAATATAAAGACTGACAAGGAATAAACAAGGATCAAAAATGACAGGGATGGTCAAATGTTTCCAGGGTGTGTACTGCAGCTGACCTTCTGCACATAAAGGCCGGTTTTTGAGTTCCCTGCCTTCTGCAGGACCGATGACCCAGTGAGAAGTGAAGGAGAGAGTGCCCACCTGACTCGCGGGTGCGGCCTCGCACCGGCTCGCTCCAGGGTCCGGCCCCGATGGAATTGAAGGCCTGGATCTGCAGCTGGTACTCGGTCCACTCCTCCAGGCCTCCCAGGGTCAGCTCCCTCTCCAATCGGTCGCTCACCACCTGGCTCCGCACCTCCTCATGCTGCTCTGCTCTCCAGATACGTATTCGGTAGCCCACAGTCTCTGGATTGGCGTTGTACTCCGAGTCCGGCAGGGGCTGGGAAAATGGGGTGGGGGAAGGGAAGCGATCACATGTCCATCTGGACTGAACACAGCACAGAGTCTGGCCTCATCCTGCAAAAAAACCTCCTCAGGGGCAAATCAGTGAGACACAGATTGGGAAACCGATTCTGCACATTTAACATTAAGTACATCTTTAAATGAGCTAATTTAACTAGAAGGGAGGCTGTCAGGACGGCAACATCATCTTCCCCAGACAAACCCGTCACCTTCTCCGCCCATCTGATCCAAACTCATCAACCTGTACAATTTCTAGAAGTGCTGGATGAATCAACTGGAAATGTGAAAGTCCTAGTTGTAAACTGTTCATTCCATTAATATCCCAATTTGCAGAATCTTTCCAAACCAATTCGGTGTTTACCAGAATGAGTAATTCTTTGTATATGTCCATGTTTTAAAATGTCATTTATATTATCATGTTTTTTATGTCTAAAGATTTCCATAATATTTCTTTGTCATTTGCAATATGATCAACATTTTCCGTAACATAACAGTAAATATCGTAACAGACTTATGGTGCAGACAGAGTCCTTGAGAGACCTCAGACAGTTTTTTTTTTTTTTTAATGATGTTTAACATTCCCACAAAATGGATATTGAAGCTGCATCAATTCCTATCCTAACAGCAAAAGAATTATGCATTCAGCTAAGTTAAGGCTCTCAGTTAAGGCTGAAATAAGACCCTGGAGCTCTCATTTCAGCCTGCAACTTCTGGAGTTCCTCATGATTAACTAGACAGTGCAGTCTTTCATTATGGTGGGCAGGACAATTAGCATGAGTGATATCCCTCCTGAGTCAGTCCTCCTGTCTGCTCTGCTCTCACTGATACCAGTTGAGTGAACGGCACTCTGGGTGAGTTTGGGTTCCGCCGACGGCGCAGACTGCGAGCCTCACCACCCATCGCAGCCACAGGCTGGTCTCGCTGGCCGTGCGCACCGTCACGCTGCTGGGAGCCACGTCCGGGGGCGCCTGCAGGGTCTGGATGACACGTGAGGGATGGCTTGCAAGGCTGGCTCCCACGATGTTCACCTGGCGCATCCGGAACCTGGGGGACAGAAGGTGCTCAAGCCGCTCGTTTCCGTACAGTTTAATAAGGACAACTTTAGCAGTGTGGCTTAGTTACAATTCATACCCTTCATTCAGTAAAATATTCCTTTTACTTAATATAAAAACATGTTTCCTTCAGCTACAGTAGAGTCTGGTTATTCATCCAACAACCTCCATATTCTGCACCGATGTAAATACTCATGGGAAGATAACGCTCCACACCTTAATTTTATTAATTATACATTATACTCCTCCACTCAAAACGATTAACTGGTTAAAATGAATGAATTGACATCCAGTCACACAATAGTTATGCAACTTTCTGAAATGCGACTGAGGTATTATAAATAGATGGGCATTTACTGGCTGTGAAGAGAGCGACAGGATCTGGGGGTGCGGGCCCACAGCTGGTGCTCACCTGTAGTAGGTGAAAGGGGTCAGGTTGGGCACCTCCAGCATCTGGGCATCCGGCTCGTTCTCCTTCTCGTAGAGGACCCTCCAGTCCTCATCCTCGCCAACCTGCATGGAGGTATAATGCATTGGGCGGGAGGTGCAAGGGGAGAACCTTAATAGCTACTGACTGTGAGGTTGGCTGCCACACCCCACACACACACCCTCCTAGGAAACCAGTAATCACTGCCATCCTAGTATCTACTCCAACAACCCCCCCCCCCCCCCCCCCCCCCCCCCGCGCCCCACACTTTGACAACTTCACATCCCCTACAATATCCCCACAGCATTGCAGTTAATAATGTTACTGAAAGCTGACAACTATGCTCAGGTACTACTGGATATTAATGATAAAACGCACAATAGGTATGATAGGCATAACAGGTCTGGTAGTAACCTTAAAGCAGGAGATAACCCACACACAGCCAGGAGATCCAAACACACTCTACAACCCACATGTTCCAGGACTGCCTTAAAGGAGCCTCACTGAGACACAAACAAACAGGCGTAACCACAGAAATGGTGCATATCTGAATTTCATGACAGTACTATGCTAATTTTCTTCATTATCTGCCATATACGATTTCCGGCTGCATTGTTTGGTTTCTGATGTGTCTAGGGTCTCATGTATGGTGTATCTGGCTGGACATATGGATCAGCTAATTTGCAGAGCAAATGAGGACGTTTGGTTCACATTCAGTAAGGATCCATTTTGTGGTGCCTTCAGCTATTCCTGCTTGTGCTAAGGTGAAATATACAGATATTTTTCTGATCGTGGTCAAGCGGAAAAAAAATGCTGTTGGTTTATTTAGAGGTCCTTGAACTAGAGGTCCTGGCATAAACACTCAAGCTACAAAAGAACTGCACTGAAAGTGCATGGCCTATCAAACAAACAGGTCCCCACAGGATGCTGTCAGCATTGCCATGTTGTTTTGTACCTAGAGAAGAACAGCTCTGTATGGATGCTGTTCATTGATTACTGATCGGTATTTAACACAGCTAATTCATCCAAACTGACTGAAAAGCCCCTCATCATTGGGTTGTCACCCACCCTCTCTAACTGGATCCTGCACTTTCTAACAGGTACAGTAGACCTCAGTTTGAATTGTAAACCACATCACCAACATATACAGTATAAATGCAGTGACCATCCAGGGCTATGTGCTAAGCCCCCTGCTATACTCACACCAGTATTACCTCCTAAAACAGCACCATTATCATCAAATTTGCTGATGATACCACAGCCATTGGACTGATTACTGGGAGTGATGAGACAGCCTACAGGAGAGAGGAGGAACATCCGTCGGGCCAACTCTATATTAACACGGTTTAACGCAGATTAATCCATCATCGTGATTAATCTGATTAAAATTTTTAACGCAATTAACCCATCTGCAGCGCAGAATGACTCAAAATCCCTGAAATGTCTCTGTCAACCCATTTCCGGCAGTTTTGGTGCGTTCCATTTGCCCTGGGAACTCGGATTCCGAGTTTTGAAGCCGGAAGTGACAACATGCGCGCTCCAGTTCCTCGGAGATCCGAGAAATATCTCGGAGCAGCACAGAGGATCCCAAGTTCAGAATCTGAGATGGCTGGGCCTTTTATCAACAGTAGTTTTATACTGTTTAAGCACTACTTCTCATTTGTGGCTCATTAAATTGGTTGCACACACTATACCGTCCAACTTATCTGTGGAGTTTTATACGTAGAGCACCGCGCGTAATGTGTTACCAACTGATATTGCTAACAATGGCAATTAACCAGGCTAGTATTGGATTTCATGATTAGTCAGATTGTCGAATTTACGGTAGTCTGGGCTAATTGTAAGTGAACGGAGATAAAGACCATTTAAACTGAGGTACCTAGGTTAGATACATGTTTGTATGTGTGTGTGTGTGTGTTGGGGGGGGGGGGGGTGTCTGTATCTGTGAGATTGTATCTGTGTCTGTGTGACTGAGTCACTTTTTCTCTGATACTCTTTGTTGTTTTGTGGGCAAGGAATTGGCATACTCTAAGGGAGCGAGCCAAGGGCTTAAAATACTTTGATTTGCAAATACTGTCCTTGTTGATTATAGATAATCTCTTGTATATGAACAAATAAATAAATAAAAAATAAGAACTTCTTTGCATCTGTTCCATACAATGCACAATCACCCTGTCTCGGACCATGGCATGCGTGAGTTTGATTATTTCATAAGCATGTAAAACTAAAGCATGATGTTTTATTGCGTCAACAGCACAACAGATACAGCATTGTGCAGAGCTTGGGGGCTTCATATCCCAGGAAGCACATACATTGTACTTCTACCTATACTGCAAGCCTTTTGGATAAAACATCAGTTAAATGTAAATGACTTACATAAATATACAACGTATGATTATATATGTATCACAAGGATTCACAGCATTCAGGTAGAAACACATTTTTTATTATTAGTGCTTACTATTATTAGTACTGAATGGATCACCGGAAAATGTAATTACATTTCCTGGTGATCCATTGAATACTCCTAGAAATTGTACAAGTTGGTGAGGGTGGGAAAAGTACATATTAGATGGCTAGACCAAATGACAGGCCTCTCTGGGGAATTCAGTGCTGTTCTTTCCAGCAGCATCAAATCTAGTTTATACCTTAGTCTGTACTTCTGATCTGTGTTTTTGTGATAGGGGAAGGGTATAGTAAGACAGAGTAAGACGCTCACTGCATAACGAACTGACTGGTTACTGTGCATTTATTATTCAGGTAGGGCCGCCTAGAAATCAGTCAGTCTATTTTTTATTTTTAGTTTTTCCATGACTAGCGGTAGGGAAAGTGCACTCGACCTTGGGAATGGCTTACTGTGCTCAGAAAACTGCTGGCAAAGGACCATGTGGAAAAATGTCTGCAAGATGTCGTCCAACAAACTGGCCATCTGGGTGAAAACATAACAGTAATTAAACCAACCGCTTCACCCCCTCAATCTTAAACTGGGCTGCGGAGGGCGGCACAGACCTCATGAACGCAAAGCCATCAAGGGCGTTCAGCCCAATTTATCACTTCCCATGTCTCTAAGTTACACAGCTACAGGTATATATATTTATATAACCAGTCTTTCGAAAGTCTTGCATTATTATGTGTTAAGTAACATATTCTTACTTCAAAGATTCAAAAAGTATTTCCATTTCCAAAATGATTTGTTTTCCAAAATAATAAATAAATAAATTTTGATTCTCGATTAAGTCAAAATAATGCAATGTTTAATATTTAATGCATATATTTAGAATCTAGTGTGCTCAGTCTGCCAGTAGGAAATTTTTTATTTAATCCTTCAGATGCAGAAGACAGTGATATGGGCAGATTTTCGCCTTGAAGCTACGGAGCAGTTAAATTGAGGCTCAGCATGGACAAGATTCAGGTTGAGCCGCACAGCAAGCATCTCAGAACATGGCCGCTAATCACCAAGCAGCACCAGAATCCCCAGACATGGATAAGAATATGTTATATTTCGGGAAGCCAGATGTAACAGACATTTGCAGAATGTATATGCCTCTAATCTGCAGTCTTGCCCTTGATGGAATTACACAGAGAAGGCAGCCAATTGGCGCCCATGCACACACCTAAGGGCCGGTTTGCACTCCACGCTTCATGACTGCCAGGTATTTTCTGCACTGTTTCCACGTGTCGTCTGTGCACCTATGTGAGGAGTTAACGGTACGCGTATGCAAGTACCGCCAGAAATCTTGGGGGCAGTATGGCCACATTTTGAGCTAAGAAAGTGGTGTCATATGTACAAAGTACAATGAAGTTTTTACTTGCTTACTTTCATAAGCAACACTAATTTTCAATAATTCTAGTATTTGGAGTGGGGTTTACATTTCTCTAGAACATTTATTTTTGTTATAGGAAACAAAACTTAGCAAACTCTGCAATTTTAATGACTGCTCTATTTCAAGATTATCTAGTATAGTTTAACATATACTAAACATATACATATGGCTGGCACCATGCACTCACCTGACCCTCGACTATCCACTTGGAGATGGAGGTCTTTCCATCATCCCCTGCATGGAACTTCAGTGTGGCCGAGCGTGGGCTTATTTTGGAGATAATGAGGTTCGATGGTGGCCCAGGAAGTTCTGAAGGGCAACAGAGTAAAAGTTAGTGAGCTTGTTGATTTATCAGCTTTTGTTGAGTTTATACGCAATCTGAATCTATACACCTTGAGGATATGTTGGCACAAGGTCTAAAGTGCTTGGCTTTGAGTTGAATGTGTTACATCATCCAGAGTCAGTCTAGCTCTAAACAAATGTATATGGATATTTCAGACATCTGATTAATGGTTGTCAATAATCTGTCAATGTGTGGTCACAGTGCTGGGCTGGGCTGTAGGGAAGGGTGATGGGAGCAGTGGGGGACTGACCTGGAGGGACCCCAGAGGAGATGGTGGAGGAGGTGATGATCCCCAGGCCCACCCCTGTTATGGCAGCCACCTCCAGGGTGTAGGTGGTAAGGGAGGTGAGGCCGGTCACCTTGTAGTCCAGTGTAGTGTTGGGCAGTGTGCGGGACACCCGTGTAGAGATCTCCCCCTGTACTTCCCAGGAAACCAGGTAGCCTGCAGAATGGGGGAGTCAGAAAACCTATCCCGCTCCAGCCTTAATTAAAAAACCGCTCCGCGCTCTGACCTAATTCCGCCCGCTCCGCTCCTCGCTCACATGCTCT
>JAODJU010000045.1:6999407-7015696 GCA_026776725.1 Gnathonemus echidnorhynchus | reverse complement strand
GAAATCATGTGTCAGGATCAGGGCGACTGGAGTGGAGAAAAGAAACTTGCTTTTTTGACCCCACCTTGGAAATATCGCAAAGCATTGCGCCTGTAGAAAATGTCCTGGACCTGGGAGCCATGACTCTAACCTGTGTCTAACTCAGACTAATAGCCGGTGGAGGTTCTGTTTCATTTGCAATGTGTTGCTTAGTATATTTTCCTGTTCTGCTCCCAATCAAAGACCGTCCTCTCGTATCATAGGGCTCATACATCAAAGACGGTGCCGGGAGGGTCCCCAGGAAAGAGGTGAGCCCACCTAGGAAACCAGCCCCATAGGGCTGCTATCAGGACCCCTCTCAGCTATAAAGTCTCCCTTCCCTGGTTCATGGTGGGAAGCACATGTGAAGCACGGCCACCTCGCCCCATCCCCCCACCACTGCCCCGGTCATGTTCCCGCCTACAGTATGTGTGCAACAAACGGTGATGGTGGTTAATGGATTTTATGCGGAGGCCCGATGGAGCTGCAGCTGGAAGCATGCCCATTAAACTGGCTGAAAATGTGGTAAATTAAAACGGAGCGCATTTCACAATGCTAGCTATGTGTGAAGAGATGCGCTCAGTGCTGAATCAGACAGAATAGGGAAAAACTTCCCATCACATGAGGGATATTAAAATAAACTGATAAGTCATGAACCATTTTGACCTTTAAAGATGTACATAGAAGGCCTGTTTTTTATTCAGCTAATTAATTCTACACTTCAGGCTTGGGGCCATTCTGGAATGCATTCATCAATTCCAATCCAAATCAGGAAATAGAACTGGAGTTGGAATTTATATCTCACTGAACTTCAAATTCATCTCCAGTTCTGTTCCCCATAGTTTTTTTTTCCATTTCCTGATCTGGATTGGAATTGATGAATGCATTCCGGAAGGGCCCCAATGTTTATAAAATAGATACATAAATGCATTATGAAAAATTATAATTCGGCTTACAATAGGAAGGTCTGATGGGTTATTGACAACAAATCAGAAATAGACTGCAGCTATCCCCCCTTAAAAAAAGAAAACTTTTTACGGTATAGAGAAAATGAAAAGATGTTGACATGGTTGATCATATTCAATCAATCACATTGGATGAGGACTGGAGTAACAACGTAGGGGGATGACACCAATACCCATAATATACCAGGCGGCAGACAGTTGGTGCCTCACCTATGATTATGCCATTCTTTTCTGCTGGTTCCTGCCAGCTTACCCTCAGGGACGTGTCCAGAATCTCAGTGTAGCTCAGGTGACCCACTGGACCTGGTTCTAGAAAAACAACACCAGAAGTCATGGTATCATTACACAGCTATAACGATGGAACATTGCACATGTTGAGGGTCCACCCAGCGGAACCACACAACTGTAACGGCTTGCGGACTGTGACGGTGCAGTAAGCAGTCAGGAATGAGGTGGAGAGCTGACCTTGTATGAAATGGTAACACTGTGCTCCTGCATTCAGGAAACTCATTAGTAATCTATACAGAGACTACATTCATGCAGGAGGTGGGCAAATGCGAACATCATCCTCATTTATCTCTGATTTTGAGTGTTTGTCTCCCCCACTCTCAGGTCTGCCACCCAGATGTTCCAAGCCAGCAGATAAGGAGCTTGTGAAGACTGCCTACATTACAATGTACTGATTTACATTCTCCGTGCTTCTGGTTAACTTTCCTTTCTTGTGTTTTGCTGTCGATTCTCCCCATCGACACACCAGCATCATTACAGCTGCAATCCAACACAAATTCGACCACAAGATAAAGGGACAAAAATGACCTTTAGTGGCTTCATAGACACTTCAATCCATTCCCCTCCACACAGCGATACAATCCACTTTATCTCCTAGAATATGACTTTGCTTCCCTGTTATGTTTATGACCACCGCTAAAGCTGTTCCCTTTCAATGCCATGCCCATCCCCTTCATCTGCATGCTGGATGTACGGTAAATAAGCTCACAGAGGCACAATGAAATATAAAGATCAGCAGTCATAACCTTTTACGTATTGTGTCAGTCCCAAGAAAACTGCATATATCCACTTTGACTTTTTATCCAGTCATGATTCAGACTATTTACTATAGATGGAATACACCTAGGGCACTATTGTGATGATCTAACATAAAGCGTAACGTTTAAGGTGAAACTAACATTTATAAGAACATAAGAAATTTACAAACAAGAGGAGGCAACTCAGCCCAACAAGATCATCTGTGGAGAATTCAATTAATGACTTAAGGTTGTTAAAATCTTACCTAGCTACAGTATGATTTAAAGGAACTCAAGGTTTTAGCTTGCACTTCACTAACAGGAAGACTATTCCATACTTTACACGCTGTGTAAACAAGTGCTTTCTCAAATCCAGTTTAAAATGTTCTCCTGCTCATTTCCACCTATGCCTACAAGTTCTTATATTTGAACTAATATTGAAGCAACCATTTGGCTGACTGGCATCCAGACCTGTTAGAATCTTATATACCTGGATCATGTCCCTCCTTAGTCTCCTTTGCTCGAGGCTGAACAGATTCAGTTCAGCTAACCTCTCCTCATAAAGACATTCCACTAAGACCAGGAATCAATTCTTGTGGCTCAACGCTGAAGCCTTTCTCAGGCAACAATGTCCTTTTTAAGGTAAGTAACCAAACCTGCACACAATATTCTAGGTGGGGTCCTGCCAAGGAATTATATAATCTTAGCATCAACCCCCTTGACTTAAACTCCATACATCTGGGGATGTAACCCAACATCCTATTGGCCCTTTTAATTGTTTCACCACACTGACGAGAGTGGGACATGGAAGCAGCAACATACACACCAAGGTCTTTCTCATAATCAGCTACCTTTATTTCAGTGGAACCCATAAAATATCTGTACCTTATATTCCTGCTCCCTTCATGGATTACCTTACATTTATCTGTGTTAAATTTCATCTGCCAGGTATCAGTCCAGCCACTAATTAAATCAAAATCCCGCTGTAGCCTCTGTGCTGCTAGTTCAATATCTGCTACACCCCCCACCTTGGTGTCATCTACAAATTTAACCAGTTTACTGTATATATTGAGGTTAATATCATTGATGTTAGTTAAGAACAATAGTGGTCCTAAAATTGAACCCTGCGGTACCCCACTATGAACACAGGCCCACTGAGACATTGTGCCTCTAATAACTACTCGCTGCTTCCTGTCTGTTACATAGTTTTCCTTCCAAGCTGCTACAGTTCCTAAAATCCCTGTTGCTTCAAGCTTAAGCAAGAGCCATTTGTGGGGGACAACATCAAAGGCCTTCTCGAAATCTAAGTAGAACACATCGTAGGCCTTTTTGTAATAAATTTCTCATGTAGTTTCCTAAATCCTATGTCCTCTGAATCCATATTGGCTATCCTTCAGAATGTTGTAAGAATCCAGGTAATCTACAATTTCCACTTGGATTAAAGCTTCATTACTTTTCCAGTTATGCAAGTTAACCTAATTGGCCTATAGTTTGATGGATTACTTCCATCCCCTTTTTTGAATATGGGAGTTATATCAGCATGCTTCAAATCAAAAGGTACCACACCAGCAGATAAGGATTTCTGAAATAGTAAAGTTAAAGATCAGCAAATAATATCCCCCATTTCTTTTAAAACTACAGGTCAAATGTCATCAGGGCCCTGTGATTTACTTATTTTGAGCTTTGTAGCACATCAGCTTCAGTTATACATATATTGGTCAAAGACGAAGCTGTATTAGGAATAACAGTCAGTATGTTACTCATGTCCTCTACAGTGAATACCCCATGCAAAACAATCATTAAACTCATTAACTACATCAGTTTCATTTTCAACTATAAGACCCTTACTATCCTGCAGATTAGTGATTTCAGCTTTTAGAGCTCTTTTGGAGTTAAATATTGGAATAAACTTTTAATGCCTTAGCCTTTAACACAACCTTCCTTTCAACATTCTTCTTAAAGAGTCTAACCTTTTTAACTTAACCTGTAGATTTAGAAACTCCTGCTTGATTTCGACATCATTAGTTATTTTCCATTTGTGGAACAGAGTCCCTTTCCCCCTGACTTTATTCTTAAATACTTGCCGTAGTACGGGCGTGTAGAAATCCACTTTGCTATACAGAGGAAAAACCAGACTTTGAGCCAGTGCAAGCTGCAGAAAGGTTTTTATACTGTAACTCTCTTAATTATTCAGAAGTCTGTTTTGAGTGTAACATGCTCATCCAATCAGAATGGCACTTCACCCCACCGATAAAAGGCAGGGGTGCACACACTAGTGCAGATTGCTGTTTTAACAATGCGTTTACCTGGCAAACCACATCAGTTTTCAGCCCAGGAAATGGACGTCCTCGTGTGCAAAGTGAAAATGCGAACACATCATTTAAGGGAACACCGCCCTTCCACCTCACCCTCTCAAGGTGAAGCTGGCGTGGGATGAGGCACCAGTGAGTGTGTCGCTCATTTTCTAGCATCACCAGTTCATCCACACAGTGCCAAAAGCAGCATGATGATGTCAGAAGACGCTCGCTGCTGATCGAGACGTAGTTATTCTTCTATGTTTTTTAATTTTGGGTCTGCAGCTCACAAAGTATAAATAAAAGTGCAATCTTTGTTCGAACAAAATACAACCTACAGTTTTTAGGGTGTTTTAAAATGTTCCAATAAAGGCAATAGGACTTTTATTTTTGTCCATCTCACAATTTAGATTCCCTAAAGGCTACAGACGATTCAGCTCTTCTGTCAGCTGACCCCTCCTTGCCCGTCCTGCTGTCGGCGTACACTCCTCTGCTCATCAGCACATGCAGTTAAGTAAAGAACAAACCATAATTTAAAAACCATACAATAAAAAAAAAAAAATATATATATATATATATAATTTATTATTTTTTTTCCTCTTTTGGTGTTTCATTAAACAGTGAAAGGACCAGATGTACTCTATAATAATATGTATATAAATAAAATCAAATAAAAAACCATTAGTGCACCTCGGGCAGGAATAGTCTTCCTGCAAGCTAAAACCTTGGGTTCCTTTAAATCAGAGCTAGATAGGATTTTAACAACTCTAAGCTATTACTTGAGTTCTCCCCAAATGAGCTTGATGGCCAAATGGCCTCTATCATTTGTAAATTTCTTATGGTCTTGTATATCTGTGTACATAACAAGCATTGCGCACCCACACATTTCTAAAACACGCCGCTTAAATACCGCTTAATAATGTGCCACTGACTTTAGACATTGTTTTTGTTGGTTAAAAGTGCAATATCACTTCACTGCCTTAAAATAGCAACAAGTTGACAATGCGCCTCGCCAAACCTCATTTAAAAACCACCACTCCTATAAGTGGAAAGCAAGCACCAAATCATTAGTGATTTCGACGACATGCATGCATGAGCAATATGCTGGTACAAAACCAGCAAAACCACTTTGTGTTGTACTTTCCACAGGTGCTAAATGGGGCCCCTATTCTTCTCTGTCTCCTGATAATATTTGACATCTAATTCACAAATGAAAAGATGTTTTATGAAGTGACCTATTTAACTTGTATCTCTACTGGATGTCAGAAGTGTTCATCAAAACTGTGGATCTCCTTCCATTGTATGGAGAAGTGTTAACTAAGGCTGCACAACTTTGGATAAAATATAAATCAAGCTTTTTTTTTCACTAATGAATCCAGATTGCGATTTTCTCTCATGATTCTTGAGCAAAATATTTTTCTCTTATTATTATAGTTATTATTATTATTATTATTATTCAAACTTGGCAAGTTTCACCGCCAGCAATCCCTCAAAGACATAAATATATTGGTTCCATTAGCGCAGCAGTAACAATACGATAATTAATGAAAAGTGACTGCCATATAAACTTCAGAACGGAAAAGACACACTATCATGTCCTGCCCTACACTAACCCTCCTGTCACCTCCCTGGCGTGGCTTTAACAAGTCATGCCTGGTTAGTCTCACCTCTCGTTCCTGCCCTCATATTGATCACGCCCAGCTGCCTCCCTCACTGGTTTTGTACTTAAGTGCCTGCCAGACCTTTCTGCCTCATCATTGACGTTGAGTCCTTACCCTAGCCCCATTTTGATTTTGTTTCCAGTTCTGTTTAGTTCTCTTAAATAAACTTACTATGTGTGCCCTTATTACTGCTACCTCGTTCTCCATTTCACCCTGCATTACAACACACATCCTCTGCCACCATTTTCTTGTCAACTGATTTTCAAATGTAAGAAATGTTAAACATAAGCCATATCAGCATTTTTACTGTAACGCCCGTTTTTCTGCCTGCACTTCCCAACATGTGGTGTAGCATAGTCCTGTCATTTATTAACAGTTTAAGGAGAAAAACAAGAACTTATTTTGATGCAACAGATCTCTAATGTTCTAATGCAAACATGGCAGAATCATTGTCAGGTAACAATGAGATCACACAGGGATCGAGGAATGGAGATTATGATTAAGCCCTAGAATGAGACTGCACATTGGTGTGGATTGAGACTGCGATTCAAAAATGATTCATCGTGAATCCCTAGCGTTAATGCACCTCACTGACAGCTGTCACTTGAACCCAGAATTTTTAACACCGTGACCTTCTGGGGTCGACGGCATTGTTGGCAATGCCGCGCATCTTTCTCGTGTATGTCAGTTCATAACTCGCTGAAATCTTATTGTAGAAACATTAAAATAACACAGACTAAATCTGACTTCTTTTCAAAACGTCCATCGTCAGAAGTATTAAAGTTTTTCAAGGTTAAATCGGCAAAAATGTAAACCATGTCACCTTGTTTTACCTGCATAGGGGGCGTGTAGTATCGCTCTCACCTGAAGATCGCTATTCGCATTCTAAATAGCCGCATAACTCGAATAAGTAACATAAATAGTAAGAGAAAGCACTGGTTGTGTCCAAATATTTAGAGTAGCTGCTGATAACCTACCAAGTTCATGAGGCACTGATGCAGTAGAGTACATATATAACCCCCCCCCAGTCACTTACTGTCCTCGTGCGTCTGCACCAGCTGAGGTGTGCTCCTGGGCCCGTCCCCAGGCGTGGTATAGCAAAGCACTGCAGTCAGGTAGCGCGTGAACTTCCGCAGACTGCCGATGTAACCCAAGTGCCTTGTGCCGTGGAAGTCAGGGGCGACTGTCACCGCGGTAACCAAGCCAGGCGACTCCTCCGGCCAGGCCAAGATCTGGGGGAGAGGGAGGCCAATCATGACTCAACATACCACTCCAGGAAGAGCTTTTAGAGCTGTGATTTTGAAAAAACAGTTGGAGCCCACTGTTATCTCAGGACTACCCTTCTAAAGCAAGAGTAAATCTTACTTTTACAATCCCTACAGAGTCTGTTATAAGCACTTCTAATGAACATAAAAAGTCATAATAGACCCTTTGAACTCACATGGAGTCATAGTTTGAAAAGCAACATCACCTCTAAATCGAGGAAAAACAAAGTTTCAGACAGCAATTCCATGCTGTCATAGCCATGTTTTAAATGGAAATAGAAGTGGCCATCTCATCTTACACCAGCCAGCTTTTTAGCTTACCTTGTAGCCCTGATTGATACCATTAATGAATTGCTGAGGGGGCGGATTCCAAGTGAACTTCACCGTGGTAGAGTTTACAGCCTTGGCCTCCACATTCTGAGGCGGGGCCGTAGGCACTGAGGACAGAAGAACACAAACGGGAAGTTGTTAGTGTCCGTACAACGGACTCGTCTTCTGCTTAGGGAGCCGCTCCGATTTGCACATTAGCAGACGTTCTGGAGCCACAGTGATGCCGATTAGCCATTCAGGGGGAACCAGAATGTAGGGTAACTGGAACATAACATCCTGCATCTTCCTACTAAGAGCAGCAATATTACTTTGGACAGCATCTCCCAGCAAGGCCAATTCAACATTAGATAAAAAAAAGAAAAAATGCATTTGATGATGATCAATTGCTGTGGTCAGGCTGTGATGGATTATTGTGATCGGGGGGGAGGGCAAGGAAAAAAAATAGATATTTGATTTTAAAAGGGCTCAATCTCCCCACATGTTGCTTTGTTCCACAGAGAACGTCAATAATGTCTCTCAGGCTTATAAGCCCACCGAGGCATTCTGCAGGCCGACTCTTATTAAGGGATGTTGATAAGCCCGCGAGATAGGCTGTCATTCTCCACGGACCTCTATTTGATTATACAAGAGATAAGGCAGCTCTGTCCTGTTCTATTAGAAAGCAGCAGGATGAAATGGGGGCAGGAGGGGATCGCGAAGAGGAGAGGAAGTGAAATAAACAATAACAGCCAAGCGTGATATTTAAAAAGCATCTGCGGGAAACATAATAAGGCAGAAAGTGAGGTTTGAAGTGAATGTCTGATAACGATAATGAACGTGATTAAACACTAGCAGAGGAAGATTTTTGTTTCAATTAACCAGTTGAGTACTCTGGGACTGTGACTCTTCATGCTCAACTGGTTGGTTGAAACAAAATCCTGATCTGGATTTGTACACTCTGGACCTGATATCTCCACCTCTGAACACTAGATATTAATACTCAGCAAGTTGATAACCTTTGCGGTCCAATCCCTCAGTGGGCAGTAAGTTAATGAGGTCCATGGGCCACCCACCTGCAGAGAACTGGGAGGGTGTATATTGTGAGTTATAAATCCACCCCCAACCCCCGGGCCACACAAACCCCAGGGTGACGTGCCCGCACTGTTAATCACCCATGAAGTCTCATTGTTCAGAGACTATAAGAATCACACTCTGTCACCAACCCCCCTTATGTTTTAGGTCTCCCTGGGAACAAAGTTCTCTTTTTCTCTTCGGGGGGTGTTGCTTAAACTGAGGGCAGGCGGTATCACTCGGCCCTGAAGCACAAATGGTTCTGACTGCCAAGGAGGTCCACTGCAGTCGGACCTCGAGAACGGCAAGGTGAGGCGTAACAGCACAGGGCTCCCCGGATCCACATCCACATCCCCGATGCGTCTCAATGCGTTCAAATAAAACACTATGGAAAAATCTGGATCTTACTGACAGATAACTGACAGACAAAACACTTGAACTGGAGGTAGGAACAAGACAATTTTAAGGGCATCCAAGGGATGAAACGTGCAGGCGGTAAGAAATTCAGACGTAGCAAAGTGTGAGGCCCCAAAACTGAACACATTGCTGCTGGTCGCCATCTTTATTGGCCCTTGGGGAAAATTCTGGTGCATACAGCAGCAGGAATGTAGTGCTCTAGTGCCCAGAAGAACATGTACACTGAGCAAAAAAGAAAAGGGCCTCTCCACAACTGCTAAGCAATCTTTTAGTGGTCTTAACAAGTCATTGGTCAGATTAGCAGGAACTAAAAAACTGTGCTCTCGAGACTGGTGCTGCCATTTCCTCATCACTGACTGCATTGAACTGTTTGGCAAAAAGGCTGCAAACGGGGAAATTCACTTACCAAAACATCTTCTGGCTATTTGCTGTTGAGACCATTTAAAGCAGCGGTGGCCAATCTTATCCGCAAAGGGCCGATGTGTATGCAGGTTTGTGGGGTAACCTGTAGGTCATCTGTTCAAACACAGGTGTGAGGAGCCTTCAGCCAATCAGTCCCCTAATTAGTAATATAATTAGGGAGTTGCAGCGAAAACCCGCATACGCACCGGCCCTTTGCGGATAAGATTGGCCACCCCTGATTCAAAGCTTAATGTTTTGTAATTTTGGGTTGGGCACTTTATTTTTAATTTTTTTGTACAAAGACCTCAAAACATAGAAAGGGCAAATATAGTACACAGTGGAAATATGGTGCAAACAAAGGTGCAAGTAAATTTGGTGCAAACAAATTTTAAAAGTACAGTAAAACCTTGGATTGCGAGTAACTTGGTCTGCGAGTGTTTTGCAAGATGAGCAAGGTCTTGCGATACGAGTATTACGTATACGCTTTGTCTGCCTAGCGTCACGTAATCACAACTGAGCCAATGGTTCTCTCTCTCTCTCTCTCGCTGCGGGATTGTGGGTAATCGTCTCCCATGCTCGGTCTCAGTCGGTGTCCCTCACTTGTATAGTCAAAATTTAGAAGCACCACCCAAATAAGGGCGTAGCAGTGCGAGCGATGAATCTGTTTAACAACAATAAAATGTCCACATTTCCGCAAAATCGGAAATGAGGCAAAAGTGGCTGCCCTTGGGTAGGTTCCTTGTTAAAGTTGCACAAAAAGTGATTCCATTAGTTATAATGAGTCGTCCTACAAAATAACCCTCCTCTTGTCCTCTCTCTCGTCTCCCTCACACCATCCGCGAAGGTTTCAAAGGTAAAGTGCCGGTTTCTTTGTTTTATGTATTTTTACTTTATATTTTGTATTAATCATCTTTATATGAATATTTTTGTGGAACAAATCATCTGAGTTTCCATTATTCCTAATGGGAAAATTCGCTTTGATATATAAGTGCTTTGGATTACGAGCACGTTTCTGGAATGAATTATGCTCGCAAACCAAGGTACCACTGTACACTGTACACAAATAGAAAATCCTGAAAACAGAATGTTGTACTGATCGATACTGCAATAATACAATCAGATGTACATGTACTGTACAGAGGGGCTCTAAAATATTCACATGCCCCTATGATTTACAGGCCTGGTTTAGGTGAAAATGAATTTTGAATAGGCAGTAAATAGGCAGCTACTGGCAGAACAGAAGGCAAAGTTCATGGTAAGAGTGCAGGGTCTTTGTGGAACAGACTGAACAGGGACAGGTTCTTGTTTTGTCTCTGCAGACCCCTCTCCACCCTCCTGGAACTCCCCCCACTACTCAAGGTTCGCCCACTGTTTTGCATTCTCAGGCTCTCTCTGTGTCCTTTTGTAATTTGACATACTTGCTGGGAAATTATTTAGCTATGGTCAGAATGGTGCTAGTGATCATTATGTTAAAAAGCGTCAACAGGAAGTCCTTATAAAGATGGACATGCAGGCATATGTGTGTTATTGCGCTAGAAAGAGAAAATAAAAGATTATAGGACAAGAGGAGTAAAAAATAGTGGGGTTCCAGCTATTACTTTAGTATTATTTATGTGTCAGTTAATGTTGACAGAAGTACAAGAGTTTTGTGTCAAAAATGGTCTAGAACTGCATTACAGTAAAAATGGCACAAAGGAAAATGCTTTTCATTCTAACCTCCAACACCAGAGCAATTCAAACCTCGAAATGAGTCAACAAATAAAGTCTATGTTGAGATATCATTCAATATTCCCCTCAGAAGACACTGTGATTAGTTTCTGAGAATGGATACACAGACATGTAATTCACATTCTTAACGTTTTTGGAAGTTTCAATTCTTTCAGTCACTTCTAGACAACTTCTAGCTGACTAAAGCAGGAATTGAAGGTAGACCACTGTTGGCCTTTTTAATGAAGAAGTCTCCCAGGTTATGAAACCTCAAAGAGAGACAGTGATGGTCCTGGGGTGCTTCTGAACTCTGCTGGTATGTTAGAGGGAGGCATAACCACAGGGGTGTGTTCTCTTAAGGAGTAATCTCACAGTTGATAATAGCACCCCAGTGGATTTTCCAATGGACACTTGCAACATGGCATTCCTTTAATCTGTCTCATAAAGCCAGCAGTCAGATGCCTCAAATCGCTATTTAATGGGGCTGTTTTTGGGGTCCTTTACGCTGGGGTAGAACCTGAGGGGTTAAGGAATCATTATCACTGAGAATATCCAGCTCAGGATCTCACCCTTCCACCGTAACGAACTGCACCGAAGCTTCATCAAGCTCTTGTATGAAGATTCACACAGAATTTTTTATTCTGCCAGGACTTCTGACAATCGAAGGACAGCAATAACCCCTCAGGAGTCAAGGTGTGTTTGTATGGGCTATTTATTATTTAAGATTTTTATAGATATTTATATTTCTCCAAGTAATCATAAGGCTGCCAATTCTGAGGGGAATTGGTGACCCTGCACTTCTTCAGGTCTGCATCGTGTCTCACCTCAAGGGGAACTGTCAGGCTGGCTCAGTGGAGACTAGACTCACAAATTCACCTGGGTATAACTAGGAGACCCAGCATGACTCCCACTGAGTGAGAAATGGCTCACACGGTCTCTGATCATAGATCCCATGCTATCCTCTCTCTCTCTCTCTCTCTTGCTCTCTTCCTCCAAGGACCAGCACACATGAAATCCTCAGAAACGTTGCTCTAGGTGACTCCAAGGGGTCTATACATTTTTCTCTGGTCGCAAATGAAAGTTCTCAATATGACTGGTACCATGGTCTTCAGTGTGTTCTGTTGTTATAAAGATATTCAAAGCTAAATATTGCCTTGTTGACAGGTTACCACCTTGGTGTACAAAGAACACCGGGCCTCACTTACCATTATCAATTTTTTTCTGAAATATGTTCTTGAGAAAAATTGTAGGAAGATCCTAAGAAATGTCTATGTCAGATTTGTAATGTGTTCTTAAATTGCAAAATTTTTTGCAAATGTTTTCTTATAATTGTGAATCCCATTGTCCTCGTAAATTAAAAGCGTGTGCTACTTGTTCATAATTAGCACAGGTAAAATGGATGGATGGATGGATGGATGGTAAAGGCCCCACCAATCCCCAAAAAAGGGCATGAGACTGCAGGGCCGTATGCAAGGGCACAGTGTGGATCTTGATATTTAATTTACAAGCCCTAGTAAATAAGATATTTATTTTTAAATGGCTATATGTACTATGGGGATGTTGAAGGGAACTGTACTTCAGAGTTTTAATAAAGGAAAACAGCAGTAATAAATAAGACGTAGTCACAGAAATTCAGCACTCCATACCAAAAACATTGTTTGTGTGCTCCTGGTCATGTGCAAACACAGGAATCAAGAAGAAAAGGTGAGAGAAAAGTCAAGAATGTCCAAATAGAGAATCTAAAGACAGTGGAGCACCACACTCCAAACTTAAGGAAAACTTCAGTACAGTGTCACCCATTCACATTTGTGAGGGTTAGGGGCAGAAGATTCACTTGAGTGTGAAAATTCACAAATATCACTTGGGCACCACCAACCTCAACCCATAGCAGTCTGCCAGTCTGATTGATAGCATAAAAAGTCTATTTATTACCCTGTGTCGGAATTTTTTTTTTTTCACATTACAGACCTTGGTAATCAGAGAGGTACAGTCAGTCAGTATTCAATGGACTTTGACACAGGTCACTTTGTTACAACTCTTACTTTGGAGGTTCTGGAGAATTTATAGGAGGTGATATTTTTATTGCTGAACGTTATGCAGTGTTTGTTAGCACAGCTCCAAATGCTAGTCTTGTCAGATAATGCTTGCTAGTTTTAGACTTGTGTGGATTCAATTCTTCACTGACTGCACATTCCATCAATAAGAGCAGAGTGTCAAGATTGAATCAGGAGAGCAATAGCATAGCTGTACACAATGGGAGACAGAGTTTAAAAGAGGACAATTTGCTGGCATGCATCTCACTGGTGCATCTGTGAACAAGACAGCAAGTCTTTGTGGTGTATTGAGAGCCACACTATCCAGGGTAATGTTGGCACACCACCATGAAGGACAGACCACCTCCAACTGGAGTAACAGCGGATGCAAGAGAAAGCTTTCTGAAAGGGATGTCCGAGTACTAACCCAAACTGTATCCAAACAAAACATAAAACCCCACCTGCTGAGCTCACTGCATAATTAAATGTGCACCTTGACTCTCCTGTTTCCACCAAAACTGTTTGTTGGGAGCTCACCAGGGTTAATATCCATGATCGGGCAGATATAGCTAAATCTTATGGCCAATGTCTAATGTCGGTTTCCGTCGTGCCAGCAGCTCACATCTTGGGCTGTGAACAATGTGAAACTAGGTGTTTCAGTTTCATTTTCCAACCCCTGCATGTGCCCCCCTCAAAGTGTAATGTGCCATCAAAGTTTAGAATAAACAGTTAAGGTGAAAATAACAAATGTATTGATAATTCCAATGTATGTGCTCTAAAAACAAATACCTAATTTAAAATACTGTCAAGTCAGAATTAATTCATTTGTGGCAGGCACACACTGACCTCCCTGTAGCGTGTATTCCATCACGGGCCTGCTGAACATGCCAAGGCCTGCTCCAGTGTAGGCCGCTACCTCGATCTCGTACTGCGTCCAGATGATGAGCTCATTGATCAGGCAGTAGTTGATCTCAGGGCTGGTGATGTTCTTCTGCTGGTACTCCCCAGGGAGGCCTGCCAGCCGATACCTTGATTTACAAGAACCCCAGGGGGGGAAAATGATTGATTAAGCCAGACCTGTCAGGAGTTGTTTGGTGTTAGAAGTTCGACTGTAATCAACTATGGGCAGGAGACTCCTCACCAATTAAACCATTTTCTTCTTGTACCATGTGATTTCAACATCAATTTTACAAGAGGATTTTAACACAGACTGGAATGGAGTGGGGTGGCTTGGGGTGGTTTGTGATCAATAATATCAATGAAGCCAAACCCTCACAAGGAAAAGATGGATTTGCCATGTCAGCTTCCAGAGGAGCCAAACTGTCATCTGTCCTCATCCTCCTTGCCCTTTCAGTAGCATTCAACATGGTCAACCATGAGTCTCTTTTCCATTTTTATAAGTCTTGGAATTCATGGCTCAGCATGGCAATGGTTCGTTTCCTACCTAGAAGGCCGGTCATATAAAGTGACATGGAAGAGATCCACATCTACTTCATGCAGACTCTCCATTTTTGTCCCTCAGGGTTGAGTTCCTGGTCCTCTTCTGTTCTCCCTCTATACTAGATTTCTTGGTGAGGTCATTTCCTCACATGGGTTCTCTTATCTCTGCTATGCAGATGACACTCTGCATGTCTGGCACACATCACATCATGGATGACAGCTCATCAGCTGAAACTTAACCCCAGCAAAACCGAGCTGCTATTCATCCCAGCTGATCCATCCCCAAACCAGGATCTTGCAATCTCTCAGGACAACTTTACGATTTGTCCTTCAGTCACCACCTGTAACCTTGGGGTAACCATAGGCAATCACCTGTCCTTTTCCTCTCAAATTGCTAATTTTTCCAACTCCTGTTGATTTCTCCTCTTCAGCATCAGAAGGGTTCGTCCATTTCTTTCCACCAAGGCCACTCAAGTACTTGTTCAACCTTCCCAAGTTCTCCCACAGCACACCATTGTCACACTCCCTGCACTGGCTTCCGAAAAGAACTTATCTCACCCCACACTGCACCACGTTCTCTCTGATCCTCCAGCACCGCTCGACTGGTCCCACCATCTCTCAAGGTGCAAGGAAGACATGCATCAAGACTCTTCTCTGTTTTGGTACCTATTTGGTGGAATGAACTTCTACTAGATGTCCGAACAGCTGAGTTATTGGATGCCTTCAAATGAAGACGAAAAACCTACCTCTTTCAGAAGTGCATTGACACTTCCAGGATTATACTCATTATTATAAAAAAATGTATTACTTGCCAACAGAGTTTTTTAGAGTGACAGTATTCTTAGTCAGGTTCTATTGAACAGTATTTGAATGTATTCACGGATCAGACTTCTAAGCACTTATGTAAGTCAGTCCGGCTAAGGGCGTCTGCTAAATGCTGTAAATGTAAATGTCAGTCTACCTATAAATTACATTTATTTCACATTTATTTAGCAGATACATTTATCTAAACAGATGTACAGGTGAGAAAGCAGGGTCAACCAGTCCCTGGAGCAATTGGTATTAAGGGCTTTGCCCAAGGGCCCAATGGTTAAATCGCTTTGCAAAGCACAAGATTAGAACTGGTATCCTTCTGATCAATGTGTACAGCATTCTTACCTGCAACGCCGCACAGTGCCCGCTGTAGATAAATCTAATATCGCATTGCATACAGTTGAGCAGTTATTTTGGCCTGGGTCATTCCTGAAGGCATCCCCTCCTCTTATGGACTTCTATCAATAAAACTGTTGAAGTCTACCTGAGGACGTAACCCCTGAGCACGCTGTTAAGCTGAGGCCTACCTGAGGACGTAACCCCTGAGCACGCCGTTAAGCTGAGGCCTACCTGAGGACGTAACCCCTGAGCACGCCGTTATGCTGAGGCCTACCTGAGGACGTAACCCCTGAGCACGCCGTTAAGCTGGGCCTCTGGAGGGGGCTGCCATTGCACCATGATGGATTGGTTGGTCCGGCCACTAGCCACAATGTTCTTCGGGGGGGCACTTGGAGCCTCCTCCCGCAGCATCAGCCTGAAAATAAGGGAACAGCTTTAATCACATAGCAGAGAGAACTAGGGATGGGGCCGATCCGATCCAGTATCGGTATCGGGTTCCGATACCAGCTTAATTAACGGATCGGAAATTT